>JAXGGA010009259.1:0-52331 GCA_038373865.1 Uloborus plumipes | reverse complement strand
TAAGAAGAAAGTGCAGTTAAAGCCGAACATAATTTTCTCTATTACAGAGGTAAGAACTTATTGTGTTTCATTCAAAGAAATGATAGAGCTTTGCTTTTAAATTTGTCATTTAATTGCATTGCATATCCTTCTCTAACATGCATGTACATTTGTTTTAAAAGAAAAAAAAATAACTTTTTATCGATATAATTTATAGTTGTGTTATACTATGCCGATGGTTTAAAAATATTAAACGATATTTGCAGAATGTAGTCTTTTGTCGCTTGCCGGTTACAATAAGAATGATGGATAGCATTGATTTTAACTGAGCTGATTAAATTAAAAGTGCTATTTGTGTCAATTTATATTTCCGCGGTTTAAAATATAATCAACTCGAAATCATCATAGGATGTATTAGGGAAGATTATGCCACTGGAAAATTTGTTTTAAGTGTAAACATGCACTGAGTACTTTTTAAATTTCACAAAAAGATAAGATTTTTTCCTACGTTTTTCCAGAAGGACAATGGGTATATACTCATTGTCAATTATACCAAAAAATAGCAAAAACCACATCCACTTGTATGTAAATCGATTAATTTCCCAAAGTCAGGTGGAGCATTGCTTTCGTCTCCGATCCCCCAGTCAAAGGCAGGCGTGCTGAAATGTATTGGTTATGAAATGTAGAGATTCTGATAACATTTGTAATCATTAATTTTATTTTAAAGTAATAAAAATTTTAAGTTCGATGAAAGGCCAGATCTAGGAAAAGCAAGTTTGAGATTATTTTGGTTTTTTTTTTTTTTTTTGCTATTTTCTTCTTTTTTCTTTTCTTATTTTTAATAGTGTATATAAATTTGCTAATTCTGTCGTATGAGCTAGGCTGGAGTAGGAAAGGGATTTCCAACAAATAAAGTTTGGGACAGAACACGTGAAAAAAACTAAAGTCCAAAAGATGGACACGAAATTGATCTCTTTCTGTTTTTTTCGTATGTATATTAGGGTGTATCGAAAAAAACTTTTTTTCGAAATTCAATTTACTAAGTTGATAAAAAGTTGCCCCTACCTACCCACATATTCCACAAAAAATTTCAGTCTAATCAGAAATTGTTTAGGTGTTCCGCACGAGGCCTGAAGTTTGTGAATTTCTTCAAAAATATGATTTTTTAAATTTTTTTTAAATATTAAGAATAAATATTAAAAATAATTCAAGTTGAAAAATGTGTACCGCAAAGTCGGAGGACAAAATTGGGTTTGAAAAAAAGTATATTAAACAACATTTAGATCTCCCACATTTATTCTAAACTTATTTAATTTTCACCAAAACTAGCATTTTACAAGGCCATGCGGCTTGGTTAGAAACTTGTTTATGAATGTGGAATCTAACTGAATTAACACTTGAAACTGGGACTCATCTGTGATTAATGTGGAGTAAAAAGTAAAATAATGTAAACTATAAACATAATCTAAGCCCCTCGTCACACAGTGCCCGCGTTCTATCGGGGCCCCCGTGATTGTAAACAAAATACAGCTCCGCTAGCGTTGCTGCTTTAGGATTGCAGAAGAACATCTATCTTTGGTTGAGGAAACACTCTAAATATTTCGGACATGGTTCTCCAGTAAATGGCCCAAGAAAAGAAATTGTAGCTTTAGTTTCACGATTTATAGAAAAAAAAAAGTTTTATTGATAAAGAACATAAAAACTATCGGTTGTGATGGCACATCAATTAACACGGGAAAATCAAATGATGCTATTAGACTTCCAGAAAAGTCTTTAGAACCCTCACTACAAGCTATGGTATGTTTTCTTCATTTAATGAATTACCACTTAGAAAGTTAGCGGGGGTTCTTGATAAACCGAGTTGACGTCAAAGAATTGAGTCAAAAATACTTACGGGATGTGTCAAAAGCTGTAATGTCTGGCAAATGTTCTTAAAATTTAGCAGAAAGGAACCCTGCAAACTTTTCCCATGCAAGATGGCTCACGATGGCAAAGTTTTGAGGCTATACATCGCAGGTAGTGATCCAAGTTCAGAGTTAAATAAACTAGCATAATTTATAATAAAGGTTTATGCTCTCTGCTTTTTCACAATCGAATCTCAGCATAAAATTATTCATGCATTTAAGTATTTTTAAGACCATAGATTGCAAGAATAATTTGGATTCAAATCTCCAAAATGTTATCCATTCCACATTGTAAAGAACTCATCTTGCACGGAAAAAGCTTGCAGGGTTCCTTTCTGCTACATTTTGAGAACATTTGCCAGACATTACAGCTTTTGACACATCCCATAAGTATTTTTGACTCAATTCTTTCCCAAGTAGCACACTTCGTTTTTTAAAGGTTGTAAAATAGTTATTAACGTTGTAACAACCGCTTAAAAACGTTTAAAAGTTATTTGTGCTACCTGGGTTGACATCAACTTCTGGTAAAATGCGTTCTATTTTCTTAAAGTTCATGACTGGTAGATCTTAGCAATATTGTTAGAATTCTCCAATAGGTCAACTAAAAGAATTTTGTCCCGTAGTCGGCCTATCAAGAGCCACCGCTAACTCTCTAACCGCTAAGTGTTAATTCATTAAATGAAGAAAACATACCACGGCTTGTAGTGAGGGTTCTAAAGACTTTTCTGGAAGTCTAATAGCATCATTTGATTTTCCAGTGTTAACTGATGTGCCATCACAACCGATAGCTTTTATGTTCTTTATCAATAAAACTTTTTTTTTTCCATAAATCGTGAAACTGAAGCTACAATTTCTTTTCCTGGGCCATTTACTGGAGCACCATGTCCGAAAAATTTAGAGTCTGTTTCCTCAGCCAAAGATATGTTCTTCTGCCATCCTAAAGCAGCTACGCTAGTGGAGCTGTATTTCGTTTACCATCACGGGGGCTCCGCGGAAATATAGTAATATATAAATATATGTAAATATATTTATATATTACTATTATAAATAATCTCGCACGAATAACTCGCACTTTAAATTTATAAATAATTAATATGTAAATATAATAGAACGCGGGCACTGTGTGGCGAGGGGCTTAGATTCTGTTTATAGTTTATATTATTTTACTTTTTACTTTACATAAATCACAGATGAATCCCAGTTTCAAGTGTTAATTCAGTTAGATTCCACATTCATAAACAAGTTTTTAACCAAGTCGCATGGCCTTGTAAAATGCTAGCTTTGGTGAAAATTACGTAAGTTCAGAATAAATGTGGGAGATTTAAATGTTATTTAATATACTTTTTTTTAAACCCAATTTTGTCCTCCGACTTTGCGGTGTACATTTTTTAACTTGAATTATTTTTAACATTTATTCTTAATATTAAAAAAAATAGAAAAAAACATCAAATTTTTGAAGAAATTCACAAACTTCAGGCCTCGTGCGGAACACCTAAACAATTTCTGATTAGACTGAAATTTTTTGTGGAATATGTGGGTAGGTAGGGGCAACTTTTTATCAACTTAGTAAATTGAATTTCGAAAAAAAGTTTTTTTCGATACACCCTAATGTATATATCCTTTAATATCGATTTGTCCATTAATTTTTAATTTTGTCTCTTTTGCGGATATTTTTGAGCTTCGGGTTTAGTTTTTTCAGCTTTTCTCTTTTTCTATTGTATTTAAATCAGCATATGATGAAATGCGCAATATTTTTTCTTCTTTAACAGGATTTGAAAACTTCGCCTACAGAGCGTTCAGCAATTATCCTATAAGTGTAGACGAAACTATTTTAAATTTTTACTGTGTGGAAGTGTAGAATGGAAAAAACAGTACTTTGGGTTTTTTTCCCGCATAGGGCAATACTACAAAGGAGAGAGAGAGAATTTCCATGCCTCTCAACTAAAAAGAAACTTTTAAAGTGGTTATAATTTTAGATGTTTTATGAAAAGAACATTTGTTGGGAAGGGGGGTTAGCAATGACGTAACTAGAGGGGGGCAGACGAGGCCCGTGCCCCGGGCGCCAGATTTTAGTGTCGCTGAACTGGCAAGTAACTGCATATTTTTTTTTTTTTTTCATTAAAAAAAAAGACTAATTTTTAAAAGAAAGCTCTCCCTAAAAAGGCTCAATGCAGGCACAGGAAGAATTTAAAGAAATGTCTTTTAATGTTTAAAAGGCGTAGGAAAGATTGACGGAGAGAAAGTGAGGAGGGTGCAGTAAATGGCATGAATATATTTTCTTTTAGAGAGTGACCAGTTAAAGTTTCATCTTGAATCACCAACTCCGAGAAGTGAAGTTTTGGAAAGCACCCCGATACAAAGAAGCGGAAAATGCGTTTCTTTTCCAAGATTAAACTGCAATAAAACTCAACATGGTGTCTTCCTTTTAGTTTACAATGACGAAACTTGTCCACCCCACTGGCCTAGGGGAAAATCCTTGCAGCGTTCCCTTGTCGGTCGCCTCTGTTTTAGGAGTGGAGCCAAGTCCCCCCAACCCCTATCTGTCTCCAGTAGAATCATTCATTAAACGACATCTTTCGCTATCACAACGGATTTATTTCTTCTCTTCTAACATTGCCTTATTTCTCTATGATATTCATATAGTACAGAGTTCATAATATGTCTAAAAAACCATCTGGTGCACAAAACAGGCAAAGAATTAAAGTGCGGGCAAAAGAAAATCATCTATGTTCTTCGTTGTTATCATCGTGGTTGAATGGAAAAGACGTTAGGAGTACTGGTAAGACATTGTTTATCTAATTTACATGATGTAATACAGATTTTTTGTACATTATCGATTAATTTCTCTCATTCTTTGAAAAAAATCTCGCACAATGGAGATTCAGTTCAAAGTTCTCTCTCTCTGTCTCTCTCTCTCTCGTTTTAGCAAAATGCTCTATGGTTTTTTAGAAATTGAACTCATATGAGAAATTTTAAATCTACTATCAATCTAATTTTAGCACCCTCAGGACAGTCCTAGTGGCAAGCAATACAAGCAGCCACTTGGAGGCGCCGAATGGAGGAGGGCACTATTACAGCCGATAAAAAAATTAAAAAAAAAAAAACTCTTGGGGAAAATGTTAAATGCAAATTTTTCACCTTCTAAGTTTTATCAACTATGTCCCGTTTTCAGAAACTAGGGAGGGGTTCATTCTTTAACCAGGTAAGATTATTCAGCTACTGCTTTAAGCATCAAAGTCTACATGGATGCTCGCATTTTTTATTAAAAAATATTTTAAACACATATTTTAAAATAATTTGAATAATAAAAATGACCTGTTTTAAAGTAAATCACTTAAACGGGTTTCCGAATAAACATCATTAAACAAACCATTTTACTTAGTTAATGTAAGAATTAAAATTTAGCTACTTTTGGTCAATCACTGCAATACGGGGTTGGCGTTGAGAGTAAGAGAGTTAAAGAAATTCAATCGCCATGTAAGAATTTTGTAAAAGAGGGGAATTATTTTGTTCCTGGAAATTATCGCGTTAATAAAAAGTACCAATTTTCAAATTTAAATTTTAGTTTTAAACAAATAAATTGTACAAAATATTTTTCAGTCATAATATGTGATATTTCGTAAAGTATTTAATAAACAAATGCTAATTAATCAACATTTATACAATGATAACTTTTTTAATAATCTCGTTCCTTTTCTTACACAGTAAAGTTTAGGATTTCTAAGTTTCTTAAAATTTCACTGTACACTTCTTTTAATGCTGAATATTGGATAGCTTAAATGTAAAATTTACATTTTTTACTTGAGATTTTTTTCTAAAGTGAAATTCATGAAAATATTTTTCATTTGCAAAGTAGTTAAGGCTTTAAGATTTCTTTCATTTCAAATAGTTTTCAAACGTATTAAATATAATAGTCAATATGAAAAGGAAAACAACTACTCATTTGGTATTTAGTTATCGATTTTTTTAAAAAACAATTGGAAGCATTCCTTTTCTTTTGTTTCTTAATTTCAAAATAAAAATTACTGAAAAACGTGAGATAAACTGAATAAAGATAGAACTGTCATTTTACACGATTCCCAATTTTTCAAATATGAATTCAAAAAACTGTTTTAGTTTTGAAAATATTTAAGGTTACTCAGCTTGTATTTTTTTTTTTTTTTTTTCATTATTGTCTAAGTTATCATTTGATGATATAGTAAAAGCTTTTGCAGCCAAAAAAGCTCGCAAAATAAAGTTCTAACGGTTTTCGTTTTTTAATGTAAGTGATGTAAAGTTGAAACTAAATAGAAATGTATTTAAAATGTCTCTTCATTATTAGTCTTATATTCAATAATTAAATATTTTCGAAAAAACCGAAAGTAAAACAGCATTTTATTTTGAAATTCGGGTGGCATGTCATTTAAAATAAAATAAGAAAAGTTAGCACAAGAGGCATAGCCGATTAAAAGTTGAAAAAATTCGGTATTTTGAAGTGATAACTTGCAGTATACTATAAGGTATCACTCCAAAATTGTCAATTCAATCCAACATTTTTACCCGGACTTCAGAATTAGGATTTGTAAAAAATATTTTTGGAAAAAAAAAAATAGAACCGACTTCAGTTGGGAATTGCTCTAAAAAGTAAAAAATAATTTTTTTCTTTGAACACCATCGAAACTACTTTTAAACATAAGTTTTGAAGTCTGCGCAAAAACAATAGGTAAAATGATATTTAACCATATTTTGCCAACATTTTTTCAAAGAAACCATTGAAAATTAAAAGCAGGATATTTGTACCATTACACGAATGTGTGGTTATCAATGAAATGAATCCGTTAAAATTTATATTTATAGTTTAGTTGTAGTTGCGTATAATTCTATACATTGTTTTTGCGCCGACTTCAAAACTTATGTTTAAAAGTAGTTTCGATGGTGTTCAAAGAAAAAAATCATTTTTTACTTTTTAGAGCAATTTCCAACTGAAGTCGGTTCTATTTTTTTTTTTTTTCCAAAAATATTTTATTTCATTCTTTTTAGTGTAAATGCACTTAAAATAATCAAAATATAGTTCAAAAACCATGCAGCTGTTCAAAAAACTTGCAGACCTGGACTCGATCTCATTCCATCAGGAATTTCAAACCGACGCTTTTAACCACTTGACCATCGGGTCGCTCAGTAAAGTAAGGAGTTACGATAGCACATATTGTTTTTAAATAACATGAAATTTTAGTTTTTCGATCATAACTTTTTTCTAGTGAACAAATATCGTCATATGAGTACATGGTACCTAAGTTAACCATCTCCTATTGATATAAAAAAAATCGTCCAAATCGGTTCAGTGGATCAGATGTTATTGCGAACAAACAGACAAAAAAACATACGCTTTGAATTGAGAACCTTCTCCTTTTTTGAAGTCTGTTAAAAATTGAAAGTAAAAGTAAATAATTTGAATTGTGGGAGAAGGAGTTAGAGTAAGACTTGGAAAATTGGTGCAAGTTTTTGCTTTTCATGGAAAATAATTTTCAACTAAAGTGAACTGTTTAGCTTTTTTCAAACACCACAAATCAAACTCTTATTTTTTAAAAATGTGTGTCACTTTAATGATCGTTTATACCCCCCCCCTCGCAGTGCAAAAAAACATTACACAGCAGATTTTGCCTAATAACTCAACACTCATGGTGTTTGATACATTTTATTTGTTTGTAATGATGTTTTTTGGTCACAACCAGTATAAAAATCACAAAAAATAGTTACTTTAATTTTTAACATATATTTATCATCTTCAGAATTTTTGACTTTTAATTTTACCTTGAATTTGACGTAAATGCAAGATATAAAATACAGAATTTTATAAAGGTGCAAAAATTAACAAAATATAATTGATTGTGTATATAATTTTTGAAAAAATAATATAGGTGCCGCAAATCAAAATCATTTATTGCCACAATCGATTCAAAGCCCCCAAAAATGGCGCAAACGTCCATAAGAAAATTTTACAGCATCGAAGGACCGCATTGCCAATTTTAACAAAGATCCGACCAAAACTGTCATTTTGTACCATAAAAAAATATGGGGCACATTCCCATGGGAGGATGTACCTGCATAAGGACATTACAATTCTTAAAATCATTAAAAAAAAAAAAACATGCAGCTATTCGAAAAAATCCTTGCAGACCTGGACTCGATCTCATTCCATCAGGAACTTCAACCTGACGCGCACAGCCACTTGACCATCGGGTCGCTCATTCAAGTAAGGATTTACGATAGCAGATATTGTTTTCAATGACATGAAATGTTAGTTTTTCTATCATAACTTTTTTTCTAGTGAACAAATATCGTCATATGAGTACATGGTACCTAAGTTACACCATCTCCTATCGATTAAAAAAAAAATTGTCCAAATCGGTTCAGTAGATCAGATGTTATGTGCGAACAAACAAACAAAAAAAAAAAAAAGTATACGCTTTGAATTGAGAACCTCCTCCTTTTTCGAAGTCGGTAAAAAATAAAAATATCTGTGGGGAAATTAATAATTTCTAATAAAAAATGGAGTGATGTTTAATTTACGAAACATACTTTTCTTTTCATTTCTTTTCAAAAAACAAAAACGGGGGAGGGGGTACCCCACGAAATTTTCGTTTATAATAAATAGAATTAAAAAAACGGACGTAACTAAGCTGGTGAAACCCGGGAAAAATTTCAAAATTTTCATTATTAATAATTTCGTTCTCTGTGTATCTATTTATTTCGGATAATAAAACTTGTAGTATTAGTATGTTTCTATCATTTTATTTAGTTTCAATCATCGTTTTTTACTTTGATGGTAAACTGAAAAAACAAAATTCGTATTTGTTTTGTTAGAGGTAAGAATGATTACTTTTGTGTTTACGCATCACAAAAAATGGAAAGATTGGAGGGGGGGGAGGTCAGTGAACTGTAAATGTTAAAATTACATTTATGCCCCCCTGTCGGGCATTTCCTAGCGCCACCTCTGGTGAAAAAGGCGCATAAATGAGGCGGTGCATAAGTGAGAGTTCACTGCATATTGCGCTTAGTACGGCAGTATAGATATCGAGGTATGTTCTGTGACTGCACGTACTGCACCAACCTTATACAAACTCAAAGACCAAAAAAAAAAAAATCTAGCTAAATATGAATTCTGGTAGGAATCTCACAGTACATATTTATAATTTTGCTTTCTTTTTGCCGGGTTACCATTGCTTATGGAGTCCATTGAAAGAGGCCTCGTTTTGAAGCATCAAACTGATTATTTATCTGCTACTGATGCATCATCAAAGAATATCGACGCGGATTCTTAAACAAAAGATGGATCGATGGACGCATCCAAGAATATTGGAATCGGCATGAACTATTTCCAGATTTTGGTAAGTAGCGTTTTTACTCAATCGGCGGTTAGTTCAAACACAAAATATTAAACACAAATCCCTATTGTTTTTTTAAGCATTTAAGCGCTAGAACTAATTAAAAGAAGACTAATACTTTAAATTAACCATAACATAGAAGTTTTAGATGCCAAGATTATCGAAAACTTTTTATAGAATATTATTCTCTCAGTTTCTGATATGATTGATGATCATATGGGGATGATCAATGATCATATAGAGGTTATTATGTTTTATTTATGTTATTTTTACTATTGAGACATAATTCTCAACAGTGACGCAGAAATTGTCTAAATTCTGTCGTAGTATTTCAGAAATGCTACAAACTTTTTGTTTCCGTATGCCCGAGAGCAAACTTTCAGCTCGTTAAGTGCTCAAAAGCGTCGAATTTTGTTGTTCAGCTAGAAGCTAATATTTTGCTAAAAATAGCTTTAGTATGTTTTTGCTTTGCACAGCAGATGGTGTGATGATTCACACATTGAATATAGTGGTGTCATAACGCAAATGGCATATAAAATACCATTTGTGTTTGTAAAGTTTTAAAGTTTACGTGTTACAGGCTGTCGCAAAGCATGGCTTTGGTTTTTGAGCTGATAAATATGATGGGATTTTGTTTTATCGCTTTGGAATTTGAATTTGCATTAAAATCTTCTAAAATGAGGTGGTTTTCTGCTTTTTCTCTGCCTTGAATTTTCACTTAGCACTGTCTACTTCCATGGTTCTGCAATAAATATATGGAGCTCTTTCCACCTCCCAAGATTTTTACATTATTCATTCAGGAGGTGGAACTGAGCTTCCACATCCCCGGGGTACAATTTTGATTACGTTTACAGATATGGGGCTCAGTTTCCATCTCCCAAAATTTTCAATTCATTTATTTGGGAGGTGGAACTCTATGTGACCAGAAGCTGCCCTACTCCTCATCACAATTAATTATCCGTCAACAGGATGGGAAGCAGACCCGATTGATTAGATTCATTGCGAATCTTGCTCGATGGAAGTAACGCCCTATTCCCGAGATAAGTTTTAATGTCAAAGTTTGAAAAATTTAATGAATTCCTTAGTTTGAGTTGCACATGAAATGTGCATCTCATTGATGTATTTTTTCCTAAAAAATTGACTTTGTAATCCTAATAAGGGTGCCTAACTAAAACTATTTACCTTTTTTTTCCTCATTACATTTCAGGGAGCATTAAGTGTCAAATTATTGCACTGCTGTTTCATTATGCAAAAAAATGAAAAATAATTAAAAAATTATGTTTTAAATTATTTATTTTTCGCATTCTCTTCATCTAATGTAGCAGTTGTCATATAGAAATCATGGATAGAAATTAATAATGACAGCAAATAATATGTGTAAAATAAATTAAGTTTTTTTTCTTTAAACAAATGTTATTACAAGTTGATAGGTTTACGATATAAAGGAGGTATCATAAAAACCCGTGGTAAGTTTTCAAAAGTTTTTAAAATCCAGGAACTCTAGCTAGTGCATTACTCTAAAACGTGTTCTCAGTTTGAAAAAATAAACAAATAATTAAAAAAATATCCTTAGTGCTTTCCCCAGTAGCACACTTCGTTGTTTAATCGGTGTAAAATGGTTATTAACGTTGTAACAACCGATTAAAAGCGTTTAAAAAACGTTTAAACGTTATTTGTGCTACCTGGGTTTTTCCATAATATAGATTTGATTTTTACTTGACCTTTTTAGATAGCAGCACCACAAAGCGTAGCTCTCTTTATTCACTGTTGTGGAAATGAGCGCGAAAACCGTAATGGGCCATTCCACCGTCACGTGTGTGACAATCAGACTCAAAATGTTCACCATTATTTTGCTATAACTCTTAATGTTTCACTGAACAGGAGCAAACCACAGGTACTTATCCGTTTGCCGGGCGCGAACTCTTGTTCCGTTGACAAATTTGTCAGTCGTTTCGCTTGGCGACATTGGCAATTTTTGGTTTTTCACTTTCGCCCGGCTAACGGATAAGTAAACAAACACATTTTTTAATTTTTACATTTAATGCAAAGATGCTCTTGACATTTTTGTTTGAATCTAATAGTCCAGTCAATCTATGCAAAAAAAAAGAGCTAAAATCGCAAATCACGATGTAGTTCTGAATTTTTAATATGTTGTTAATATGTATCCGGGCCACCCACGTGCATTTTTTTTTTTTTTTTTGAAGTTCCAAATTCGAGTGACAATAAAAATAGTAATAAACTACTATTTTTTTCAAATAATTTTTTTTTACATTTTCAATATGTAAATAAAATCACTCTTAATATTCAAGATAGTTCATTTTTATTTTCCTATAAAAAACCACCCTCCAAAAAAGTCATGAAAATAGGCATAAGTTACCAGACTACTACCTTAATTCAAAATTTCTTTTTGCTAAATGATAATAAGAATCACCTCTAAAAATCTGTGCATTCATTTTCTTATATATTGATTTGAAAATATTTTGTGACCTATTATGTAAAAAATTATCAGAATTTTGTTTTTAAAGCTTTAACAAGCTCTAAAAATTTTATCAATATATAAAATGCTTGCTCAATGCACAAATTTGTTAATTACATTATTCAATCAATTAATTACAATCTGTTAATTACATTGTTAATTAAATTAGTGCAAAAAATGTTGCTTTAAAGTTGTATCTTTTATAGAAAAAAATCCTTAGTATTTCCAGTTTCATGGAAACACTAAAAACTGATCATCGAGAAAAAGCACTTTAAAATTTTGCTTTTCCAATAGAACACATAGCGTGCATGCTCTAAACTCACTCATAACCTTTTAAATAATTGAGCTAGAGCAATGCTATTTTTCAGGGTGTTTTAAATAATTTTTACTTTTGCAATAAGCAAGAAAAAGTGTTTTGGTCGTTTGGTCATTTTTGAGGTACTGTGACCCCTTAAGTAATCTAAATTTAAGATAGTGCTAGAAAAGTTTCCTAAACTAGTATAGGCCATCTTCATCTACATTCTTTTATGATAGAATTTCAGTTTTTTTCTCTCTACTTTGGAGAAAAAAGAATAAAACATTAAATTTAATACTGAAAGTATCAACCCAAATGTAATAATTTTTCAATGATATATGGAGAAAATTTTACACCTGTTTTAAGTATACATTCAGTGTCAGGTTCGATGATTTTCAGGATCATAAAAAAAAATGCTGATCTTTTCAAATTATTTGTCTATTTCTCTGCAAGACATTACTTGTTACTAAAAATACGAAATTGCAGCAAAAGGTGATTTAAAGTTGAGTGGAACTAAGGTTTAAGCAAAGTAGTTTAACGGCAGCAAGTCGCGCATCTACGCTGCACATCTTGGTTCGATTCCCCGTTTGGGCACAATCGACTCAATCTTTCATCCTTTTAATGGTTCAAAAAAATAAGTGCCAAGTGTGCTTGGGAACAAAACCCTAAGAGTTACGCGTTCGGCCGTCCACCTGAGAAAACGGTTAGAAAATTGAGCTAGGCAAATTTTAAAATAGACTTGGAACCTAGGTGTTCACTCACATTGCCCACACAGTCAAATAAACTTGCCCCCACAGTTAAATAAAATTACCCAACTACATTTTCCTAATTTTATCCTAATTTTTTAATTGTTGAATATTTCCATATAAGGGTGATTCTCTGTAAACAGCGTCGGCGCTAGGTGGGGGGCAGGGGGGGGGCAATTGCCCCCCTGTCGGAAGCGTCTTGCACCCCCGTCGGGGAAAATTCCGAGCTCGTCGGAAAAAAAATTCCGACGCTAAAATTTTTTTCGATAGAAAGCTGATAGATTCCGACAGAATAAGTAAAATTTTCCAAAGAAATATTTCTTTTTCAAAAAAAAATAAATAAATAAATAAATAAATAAAATCTAAATTATTTCCATTAATTGAAAAATAGCGCGAATTTTTATCCATTGCAGAACACGAAAACCTCCTGGTAAGTTCTTCTCGTGATCCATCCTTCTTCTCTCATCTCGTTGTGTCCAGGCGAACACGGTATTTTAGTTTTGGGCAAAGTTTCTTTGTTGAAAAGGAGAAATCTTTTTTCCTAATCAGACACCACACGAAAACCGCTTGTAGCGTGTTTTGAACAAACATTCATTGTCATTCGAAAGACACTTTCCGATCTTCCCGATGGCGATTCGATGAATTGCCCCCTCTAAGTGATTTCCTGTCATTCATTGCCTGCTGGCCTGCTGTCGGGTCGTCTTGTCAGCAGGGGGTAGTGTGCAAATTGACTATGGACGATACAAAGCAGATTGCAGCTACTTTAGTAGTAAAAAGCCCATCAGCGCAGCGTAAGGACCGTGGACCGTGGTGACAATTAGGCTATCGGAAATTTTCAAAGAAAATGTAGAATGGGAAGTGGGGAAATGCTTAGGTCCCCCCGTATGGAAGACCTCAGACGAAACTTTTCAAAAGCGATTCGAAAAGTCGTCGTACAGTTGGACGATTCTAGTAACTAGTGGTTCGACGCAATTTAAAGTTCTGTCTAATGAGTTAGGCACTTACTTGTATAGTAAGAAGAAAGTAAAGTTAAAGCTCAAAATAATTTTCTTCATTACAGAGGTAAGAACTTATTGTGTTTCATTTAAAGAAATGATAGAGCTTCGCTTCTCAATTTGTTATTTAATTGCATTGCATATCCTTGTCTAACATGCATGTACATTTGCTTTAAAAGAAAAAATAACTTTTTATCGATATAATTTATAGTTGTGTTATACTATGCCGATGGTTTTAAAATATTAAACGATATTTGCAGAATGTAGTCTTTTGTCGCTTGAATAATGCATGAAGAATGATGGTTAGCATTGATTTTAACTGAGCTGATTAAATTAAAAGTTCTATTATTTGTGTCAATTTATATTTCCGCCGTTTAAAATATAATCAACTCGAAATCATGATAGGATGTATTTGGGAAGATCATTTATGCCACTGGAAAATTTGTTTTAAGTGTAAACATGCACTGAGTAATTTTAAAATTCTCTATGCACAAAAATATAAGATTTTTTCCTACGTTTTTCCAGAAGGGGGACAAGGGGTATATACTCATTGTAAGTTATACCAAAAAAATAGCAAAACCACACCCACTTGCATGTAAATCAATTAGTTTCCCTAAGTCAGGTGGAGCATTGCTTTTGCCTCCGATCCCCCAAAGGCAGGCCTGCTGAAATGTTTGATTCTGATGTAGAGATTCTGATAACATTTGTAATCATTAATTTTATTTTAAAGTAATAAAAAATTTAAGTTCGATGAAAGGCCAGAACTTGGAAAAGCAAGTTTGAGATTGTTTTGGGACTGAGCGGCTTTTTTTTTTTTTTTTTGCTATTTTCTTTTTTCTTTTCTTATCATTTTTAATAGTGTATCAAAATTTGCTAATTCTGTCGTATGAGCTAGGCTGGAGTAGGAAAGGGATTTCCAACAAATAAAGTTTGGGACACAACATATGAAAAAAAAAACAAAAGCCAAAAGATGGATACGAAATTGATCTCCTTTCTCCGTTTTTTAGCCTACTTTCCCGTTAAAAATAAAAGAAAGACGAAAAAAGTATTAAAAGTAGCTTAATGCATCTAAAAAATATCGCCAAGTCCAAAAAATATCGCCAAGTTAAAAAATATCGCCAAGTCAAAAAAAATATCGCCAAGTTAAAAAAATAAAAAGGTAAAATGAATATCGAAAAATTAAAAATTTGAAAGTAGGGTATTGAGATGGGGAATTTGTGTCGGTCGGTCGGTCGGTCGGTCGGTCGGTCTGTCTGTCCCCCCTAATAACTTTTGAATGAACATTCCGATTTGGACAAACTTTTTTTTGTTGGAAAGATCTCGGCGAGTACAGCTCATTCCCATATTTGATTTTTTGATTTGAACAATTTTTGGTTCAACTTTGAGCCGTTCAAACAACCGGTCCCGCGATACTAACTTTTTAATGAACAGTCCGATTTGAACAAACTTTTTTTTGTTGGAAAGAACTTTTCAAGGATACTTCATTCCCGTATTTACATTTCCGATTTGAACAATTTTTCGTTCAACATTAAACCGCTCAAGCAAGCTGTCACCCCTAATAACTTTTGAGTAAACAGTCCGAAAAAAAATGACTGACTGTGCAGACGATTTTTTGTTTATTTATTCATTTGTTTTATTGAATTTATTATTATTATTATTATTATTTTTGGCAGACGATTTTTTTTTGTAACCAAAAATGGTTTCATTCGCGAGGGCATTTTATTTTTACTTAAAATAAAAGGGAGAAAGTCACATAGACTTTATGTAGTAAACGTCCAGCACACAGACAGTGATGAATAAGCGAAAAAATCTTTCAGGACAATCCCCGAAACCCAGAAATTTCAAAAAACTAAAGAAAAGGCAGAGTTCATCCCAGGAGTTGTTATGAAAAAACATAAGCCAAGTCACAATTGCTAGTTTTAAGGACAAGTACATATTTGTGGACGACATGAGTGACTTCCATTCATGTTAAATCTTTGCATTTCAATTCAAAAGCTTTTCTTAAAATTACTTTTCATTTTTCATAAGTTCAAAATTATTTTGAATTTTTACAAATTATAAACGTTTACTGGTACAGAAAATAAACTTTTATTTGACAATAACTATCTGTTCTTATTCTCCCCCATCAATATTACTCATGTTTGTGAGACCTATTACAGGTTAAATTCAAAAAAATAAATATTTTAACATGTGTTCCGATTGACCCCTCTCAGCGGGGTGATTCGGAACACCCCTAAATTCCTATATATATAAATAATAACTGTTCGAAATGTTTTGTCTTTGCTTGGAATATCAAAAGCAAAGCAAGACCGAAGTTTTTACCCAAAAAATCAAATTAAAAAAAAATCTTTTAACTGCTTTTTTTACAATCAAAGCTGAAAAGTGTTCCGATTAACCCCATTTTACGGTAATAAAAAATTTAAGTTCGATGAAAGGCCAGAACTTGGAAAAGCAAGTTTGAGATTGTTTTGGGACTGGGTGGCTTGTTTTTTTTTTGCTATTTTCTTCTTTTTTCTTTTCTTATCATTTTTAATAGTGTATCAAAATTTCCTAATTCTGTCGTATGAGCTAGGCTGGAGTAGGAAAGCGATTTCCAACAAATAAAGTTTGGGACACAACATATGAAAAAAAAAACAAAAGCCAAAAAATGGATATGAAATTGATCTCTCTTCTTTCTCCGTTTTTTTCGTATGTATATATCCTTCAATATCGATTTGTCCATTCATTTTTAATTTTGTCTCTTTTACGGATATTTTTGAGTTTCGGGTTTAATTTTTTCAGCTTTTCTCTCTTTCTATTGTATTTAAATTTAAATTAGCATATGGTGAAATGCGCAATATTTTTTCTTCTGTAACAGGATTTGAAAACTTCGCCTACAAAGCGTTCAGCAATTATCCTATAAGTGTAGACGAAACTATTTTAATTTTTTACTATGTGGAAGTGTAGAATGGAAAAAATTGTACTTTGTAGTATTATCCTATGCGGGGGGAAAAAACCAAAGGAATTTCCATGCCTCTCAACTAAAAAGAAACTTTTAAAGTGGTTATAATTTTATAGATGTTTTTTGAAAAGAACATTTGTTGGGGAGTGGGGTTAGCAATGGCGTAACTAGAGGGGGGGGGGGGCAAACCGGGCTCGTGTCCCGGGCGCCAGAATTTAGGGGTGCTGAACTGGCTAAGTAACTGCATAATTTTCTTTTCATTATTTTTTTAAAAAAAGACAAATTTTTAAAAGAAAGCTCTCCCTAAAAAAAAGTCTCAATGCAGGCACAGGAAGAATTTAAAGAAATGTCATTTAATGTTTAAAAGGAGTAGGAAAGATTAACGGAGAGAAAGTGAGAAGAGGCCAGTAAATGGCTTGAATATATTTTCTTTTAGAGAGTGACCAGTTAAAGTTTCATCTTGAATCACTCACTCCGAGAAGTGAAGCTTTGAAAGCACCCCGATACAAAGAAGGGGAAAATGCGTCCCTTTTCCAAGATTAAACTGCAATAAAACTGTCAACATGGTGTCTTCCTTTTAGCTTACAATGACGTGTTCACCCCACTGGCCTAGGGGAAAATCCTTGCAGCGTTCCCTTTTCGGTAGCCTCTGTTTTAGGAATCGGAGCCACAAGTCCCCCTTATCCGTCTCCACACAGTAGAATCATTCACTAAAGGGCATCTTTAGCTACTACAACGGATTTATTTCTCCTCTTCTAATATTGCTTATTTCCTCTATGATCTTCAGAAAGTACTGATTTCACACCTAGTGGAAAGCAATACAAGCAGTCAGGGGGGGGGGCGCCAAAATGGAGGAGGGCACTATTACAGCCGATAAAAAAAATATTTAAAAAACAAAACTCTTGGGGAAAATGTTAAATGCAAATTTTTCCCCTTCTAAGTTTTATCAACTATGTCCCTTACCCTTCAGAAACTAGGGAGGGGTTTATTCTTTAATCAGGTAAGATTATTCAGCAACTGCTTCAAGCATCAAAGTCTACATGGATGCTCGTATTTTTTATTAAAAAATATTTTAAATATATATTTCTAAACAATTTGAATAATAAAAATGACCGGTTTTAAAGTAAATCACTTAATCGGGTTTCTGGAAATTTTCGCGTTAATAAAAAGTACCAATTTTCAAATTTAAATTCTTGTTTTAAATAAATAAATTGTACAGAATATTTTTCAGCCATAATATGTGAAGTTTCGTAAAGTATTTAATAAACAAATGATAATTAATAAACATTCATTCAATAACTTTTTTTTAATACTCTCGTTCCATTTCTTACACAGTAAAGTTTAGGATTCCTAAGTTTCTTAAAATTTCACTGTACACTTCTTTTAATGCTGAATATTGGATAGTTTAAATGTAAAATTTACATTTTTTTTACTTGAGATTTTTTTCTAAAGTGAAATTCATGAAAATATTTTTAATTTGCAAAGTATTTAAGGCTTTTAAAATTTATTTCATTTCAAATAGTTTTCAAACGTATTAAATATAATATTCAATGTGAAAAGGAAAACAATTAGTCATTTGGTATTTAGTTAACGATTTTTTTTTAACAATTGGAAGTATTCCTTTTCTTCTTTTTTTTTTCTTAATTTCAAAATAAAAACTACTGAAAAACTAGAGATAAACTGAATAAAGATAGAACTCTCATTTTACACGATTCCCGATTTTTCAATTATGAATTCAAAAAACTGTTTTTGTTTTGAAAATATTTAAGGTTACTCAGCTTGTATTTATTTTTGTTTTTATTATTATTATCATTATTCTCTAGGTTATCATTTGATGATATAGTAAAAGCTTTTGCAGCCAAAAAAAGCTCGCAAAATAAAGTTCTAGTGGTTTTCGTTTTTTAATGTAAGTGATGTAAAGATGAAACTAAATAGAAATGTATTTAAAATGTTTCTTCATTATTATTAGTCTTATATTCAATAATTAAATAATATTTTCTAAAAAACTGAAAGTAAAACAGCGTTTTATTTTGAAACTCGGGTGGCATGTCATTTAAAATTAAATAAAATGCGAAAAGTTAGCACAAGAGGCATAGCCGATTAAAAGTTGAAGAAGTTCGGTATTTTGAAGTGATAACTTGCAGTTTACTATAAGGTATCACTCCAAAATTGTCAATTCAATCCAACATTTTTACTCGGACTTCAGAATTAGGATTTCTAACAAATAAAAATATTTACGGGGAAATTAATAATTTCTAATAAAAAATGGAGTATGTTTCGTAAATTAAAAATAATTTACGAAACATACTTTTCTTTTCATTTCTTTTCAAGAAACGAAAACGGGGGAGAGGGGGGTCCCACGATATTTTTATTTATAGTAAAAAGAATTAAAAAAACGGACGTAACTAAGCTGGTGAAACCCGGAAAAAATTACAAAATTTTCATTAATTAATAATTTCGTTCTCCGTATATCTATTTATTTCGGATAATAAAACTTGTATTAGTATGTTTCTATCATTTTATTTAATTTCAATCATCGTATTTTAGTTTGATGATAAGCTGTAAATACAAAATTCGTATTTGTTTTGTTAGAGGTAAGAATGATTACTTTTGTATTTACGCATCATAAAAAATGGAAAGATAGAAGAGGGTGGGAGGGGGGGAGGAGAGTTAGTGAATGTAAATTTTAAAATTTTATTTATGCCCCCCTGTCGGGGAAGCTTGACCCCCTGTCGGGCATTTCCTAGCGCCACCTCTGAATACATCCTCGTTTCCATTGACTATTTCACCAAATGGCCCGAAGCGTATTCCATTCCGGATCAAGAAGCTACCACTGTAGCAGAGACTCTAGTCCAGAATTGGATCTCGAGATATGGGACACCCTTGCAGATCCATTCCGATCAGGGGAGAAACTTCATCTCTGCTGTGTTTAAGGGCCTATGTAAAATCCTCAAAATTGAGAAAACTCGAACGACACCACTACACCCACAATCGGACGGCATGGTGGAGAGATTCAACAGGACAATCCTTAATAATCTCTCGCTTATGGTCTCCAAAAATCAACAGGATTGGGACAAGAAACTTCCTCTGTTCCGCTGGCCTACCGCAGTGCTGTCCACGAGACCACCGGATATTCCCCATCACAGATGCTCTTCGGCCGAGAGCTTCGGCTGCCTTGTGATCTCGTCTTCGGTCTCCCTCCAGATGCGCCTTCATCGCCTGAGGAGTACGTCCAGGATCTCCAGGCCCGGTTGGACGACGTTCATCACTTCGCACGGGAGCGAATCAACATCGCGACGGAGAAAATGAAGACCCGATACGACACAAGGTCCACTGGCCATGACTTTCAAGAAGGTGACAAGGTGTGGCTATGGAATCCCATCCGACGTAAAGGTCTGTCACCCAAATTGCAGTCGCATTGGGATGGACCCTACACAGTCCTTCACCGGCTGAACGACGTCGTAGTGAGGATCCAGAAGTCATCACATTCCAAACCTAGGGTTGTCCATTATGATCGGCTAGCCCCATACTATGGCCATAGTTCGTAAATTAAATGTAGAGCTACCATGGTAATTTGTTTGTAAATTTTGTAAATAACTTTTGCCTTTAATTGTTTGTAATATTTCTCTATCAATGTTATTATTTCTTTCATGTTCTCATTTTTATTGTTTATCCTGTTTACGATTGGTTATCATGTAATGTGTGCACCTGTAAATTTTCCCTTGCTTCCTTTCTGGGGATTGTACTGCCCGGGACGTGCAGTCCTTGGGAAGGGGGCAATGTTACAAATCTTGTAAATAGTTGTTGTTTTTACTGCCTTGCATCATTTTCATTAGTTTTGGTTTTATCTGACGTCATGTTGCAAAAGTATCTGAAGATATCACCTTTATCACTAGTATACCGGCCCTGTAACACTTTGTAGTTTTTACACTTGCCCTAACTTTAATAAGCGTGAAGAAATTTTCGCGTGGTTTTTTTTCTTATCGCTAGAATTTGTGAATGGGTTATTCAAGTTATGAATGAAACAAAATATTCCAGGTTTTTCTCGAATATTGTGGACATTTCTTTCCGTGTATAAATAGCTGGCCTTGAACACAAGTCAGTCAGTTCTTTTCAGATGTTGATTTCTGAGAGTGCTCGTTTTTATTCGCTTGGCGAATGGTTGTTTTGCTTTTGTAATTTCTTAATTACTGTTCACGTTCGATACGTGGTGCTGAGTTACTGTTGAGAGTACAGTGTACTGTTTTGCTACTTAATTGCTGGATGTTTAGCAATTGTTTCCTGCTCATATTGTAAATAGTGTAAATACTTGTAAATAAATTTATAGTTACTTCCTCAAGATTGGAATGATCATTTGAAGAAAGTTGAAGGTGCTACGGACTCGTTACAATTTTGGCGCCCAACGTGGGGCATCTTCAAGGACTTTCTTGGAATTACCTGTGAACTTGGACTTTTCTTCCTACAGACTGTTTGACTTCGGAATTTTATGGTGATTACTCGCGCAATGGATGAACAACTGAAACAACTCCTTGATGCGATCAACGCTGTTAAAAGTGAATTAAAAAATGACATAGCTACTAATCAAGAACAATTAAAAAATGATCTGGCTACTAATCAAGAACAATTAAAAAATGATCTGGCTACTAATCAAGAAGAAATAAAGAGCGATCTAACATCAATGAAATGTTTGGTGGAAACTAAATTTACCAACATGGAAAATAAAGTGGAGGCTCTAGAAGATCGAATCACCACAGTAGAAAACCATGTGGACAAGAAAATTAAAGAACTTGAATCGAAGTTATCAGCATCCTCCAACAATTCAAGTGACTGTGTAGCTACAACTGGAACTTCTCGTCCATCCATCAAACTGGCCACGTTTGACGGGAAGACCTCGTGGAATATTTACAGGAAGCAGTTCCTCATCGTTGCAGAAGCAAACTCCTGGGACTCTTCCACGAAAGCCTGTCACCTTGCAGCCTCGCTGAGAGGGGATGCAGCTGAAATACTACAGACCTTCCCAGAGGACAAGCACCGTGACTTCGAAGCCTTATCATCGGCCTTGGAGCTTCGCTTTGGCGAATCATGCCAAAAAGAATTCAGCCAACTTCAGCTCAAATCCCGACTCCAGAGGGCTGGAGAGACTTTGCAAGTTTTTGCAGCAGACGTTGAGAGGCTTTCCCATCTCGCCTTCTCGGACTGTCCTTCGGGTGTTCGCGATAGCCTGGCCCTGAACTACTTCATAGATGGAGTGCGAAATCCAGAAATTCAGACGGCTCTCCGGATGGCGGACATTAAAGATCTTAAATCCGGTTTGGTCTACGCAATGAAGTTCGAGGCTGCACAGCAAACATCCCGCAAGGATCGCCATTCAATCAGGGGCGTGGAAGTGAGCGCCCAGGATTCGAACTTAACTCGTCTCTCGGAACTTGAGCGATTTTTCTCCACCGATTTTTGAAAAGATATTCTAGATTTTTTAGAATTATTACCCTACATGAAAAAAATCTTGCAGCAATCTTGACGGATCTTCATATTGTCTTAACGGCATCAATATTGCATATTTAATACTGCATAAAAATTGCATACAGATTGTTATGACAAGACGTACGTGATATTACATATATCTTGACATGTCAATATTTATTTCGTCTTGAAATAACATTACTATTCAAGGTTGACTTTTCTTTTCTTTTTTCATCAATATTTTGTTCTTATGAGTATATGTTCATTCTATTAGGGTCTAACAAAGGTCGAAATGTTTTAAACAAGCTGCTCTTAAAAATTAGTATTCTTGTAACAAAACAATGAAATAATAAATCGCCACACGCACTAAACAAAGCTATTCTTCAACAATGTAAGTACTACCTAAAACAATAACGTCTAAACACATAACCTTCCCCGAAATCAAAAATATTTTCAATTTTCTTTCACTTCAAGTATAAATATAGTTTCAAGAATTTAATGTTTCTGTTCAGCAATTTTTCGGTTGATAACATATTATGCTTTAATAGAAAAAAGAAACCTTTGTAACAGTCATTTTGAGTGACATGTTTTCATAAAATGGTAAGGTATTGGCTTTTATAAACCTAATAACAATAAACATTTCTGTATAACCTCATGTCCTAAAAGTGCATCATATGCTCTCCAGTTTTGTACATCTGATAAGTTCTGCAATATATATATGACCATTGATTTTTCGAAAAAAAATATATATATGCATGTTCACTCAGTAGTAAAGCAAAAAAGTGATACAAAAATTGAAAGGTAAAACTCTTTCCCAGAGCCAGATCATAATGACCACGGAGTAGAAAGAAGGAGAGAAATGTTCTACGGATGCGCTAGTTTGAAAGTGGCAACAAATTCTCACCCGCCGCCGGAGGACGCTAGCTGAAACGCTCCCTATCTGCTACGGGAATCAATGTAAATGATACTGAATCTGTCATCTTTTTAAATGCTGCTATGGGAAACAATTTTTTTTTTCCAACTGGATTTTGGTGTAAACCATCGATTAACATTATGAACTAAATATGATTTTGATTCCACTGAAATTTTGCCGTATTTTTTAAGAAAGAGACGGCATCTAGCTACTTGCCAAATTTGACATATGTGCGACTGTATGTGACATTTTCTTGGCATTGTACGATATAATTTTTGCTGAGAATCAGTTCTCTAAATTGTTGATAAATTAAGCATGAGGCAAAAAATTAATTATGTCAGTATTTAATTTTGTTATCAATTAAATATATTTAGTAGACAAAATAATTATTAGTTTAAATATATTTATTAAATATATTTAGTTCATAATGTTAATCGATGGTTTGAGCAAAATTCCAATTTAAAAAAAATATTCTTGCCGACAGCAGTCTTTAAAAAATGACAGATTCTGTCAGATTTGGCAAGTTGGTAAGTGCTTTCGATTAAACCTATTTCTCAAAGAATACGGCACCTATTTTCGTGGGATGAAAATCATATTTAATTCATAATGTCAATCGAAGATTTACACCAAAATCCAGTTGAAAAAAATTTTTTTTTCTTCCCCATAGCAGCATTTAAAAAGATGACGGATTCAGTATCATTTACATTGATTCCCGCAGGAGATAGGGAGCGTTTCAGCTAGCGTCCTCTGGCACGGCCTCTGGCGGCGGGTGAGAATTCGTTGCCACTTTTAGATAGCATAGATTTAGCTCCTCCTCTTTAATCTCCTTGATGATGACATTGGAAGTGGAGCACATTTCTATTTTAGGGCCCCGCCTCCCTTCTCATATCAGTTACGTGTTACGAGTAAAAAAATTCTTATCAGAATGAAATAAAAGCTTTGGGCAAAAATCAAACTTAAAAAACAGAAATAATAATGCGATCAAATTATTAAAACAAAAATATACGTCGACATATACACACACAATAGGCTTTTAACATTAATAGTAAAATATACAGTAGGCTTTTAGCATTAATAATAAAATGTACAGTAGGCATATAGTATTTAGGAGGCATTGGATAAAGTAAGGGGGCTCCCCTGAAATCTAAGAGGAGGTGCCTATGCCCCTGCGGTAATCAGGCTCTGCTCTTTCCTTAATTACAGCTGATGAGTAACTTGAACCACAAATTTTTAAGCTACATTTTTTACTATTTCAATTCAAATTAAGAAAATTTTTAATGCGATGTAATTAGTTTGTACCTTTTGAAGACAATTCAGTGCAAGTTTTTTTTTTTTTTAATAAAATATTACCAACATCGTCTTTTTCTTGGTTAATTTCTTGAAATAGCTCGAGGTAAGGTATTCAAGTTCTAGAAAGCAAGTACACCCACTTAAATAAAACAACTCATCAATGAACAGTAATTTCATTAAAATGCAGAATAATCTGCCAAATAAATAAATTAAGCCAATGAAAACTATTTAAAGATCTATAAAAATAAAAGTAACCCATCAAAAGTAATTAAAACAAGCCTTTAAATAACGTTAAAAGTTCCATATAATTCTTCATATGTTGTATGAAGAGTCTGCCGACTAAGGCAGGGATTCAAGTGAAACAGGCAATCGCAAATTACAATCGCGACTGGAAACGAATTACATTAGAACGTTTCTTGATAAAAACATCGTGACGTCAGCGTGACGTTTGCCTATGAAAAGCGAGCTAGATAAAACGTCACAGCCTACTTGGCGAATAAGAGGAGATCGCTGAGTGCTTGTGAGCTCTTATTGGCTCCACCCGTAGTGACGTCATGCCAATTTAAGTTGATGATAATGTAATTCACTTCCAGTAGCGATTGCAATTCGAAGCGATCGCAGTGATGTTTCACTTGAATCCTTGCTTAGTCATACTATATATCGAAATCTCCATTAAAATATACCCCTGTTCTACTATTACCTTAAGACGCATTTTAGAAATGTTAAAATGTTATTTTGGGTATTAAAACGCTTTTGGAAGCCTTTTTACACGACTACGGCAAAGCCTAAAGGAAGGGTTATGTTTTTAGCAGTCTGGATATGTTTATGGTTAAGGATGTTCCACCGTAGCTCCTAAACTATTCATTCGATTTGATGAATGAGGTGCCAATCGATTCGTTTTCGAGTCTCGAGTGTTATAGGCTACTTTTTATTAGAATTTAACAAGAGGAAAGATGGATTATTCCTAGACAAGCACCGATTTTTAACGATATTTTCGTAGCTAAGTGTGTTTTAGTTCAAACAACAGTCGCAATCAACAATGAATTTCCAGTTTAAGGCTGACCTAGATTTTAGCATGAAATTATACTTATTTTTGAATTATACTATACCATGAAATTATACTATATTTAGCATGAAATAGGTACCTGGAACTAAAACACACTTAGAAAAGTATCTAAACCCGACTACTTAGGGGGACTACTTGAGGGTTTATTTATAAGCGATCTGGATCCACGGAAACTTTTAAGCAACCCTCATGATTCAGCGTCTTTGATGGAATTGGAAAGGCTAAAAAGTTTTGACACTGCTCAATAAAAATTACCCAAATAACTTTTCATACTTTTTTGTTATGTACATTTAATTTTGTAATGTATATTCATTTGCTAAAATACAGTGGAGTAAAATAAAAAAGTTTTAAAAACCTGTAACCCGACTACAAAAAAGCTCTAAAAAGTAAGAAATAATAACAAGTTTAAAAAACTATAACCCGACTACAAAAAAAAAAAAAAAAAGCACTGAAAGGTAAGAAACAAGGTAGGTGCTATTTAATATCATCGTCTTATTAAATAAAACAAGACGTTTGATATCTAAGCTATACCTGTTTATTTACTTCTACGACTTGAACCCTCTGCAAGTTCCACATTAACAACATAATTCAGTTCAAATGCTGTAGTCGTGCGTTGTCAACTACAGAAAAATAATTTGATAGAATAACATTATAAACTAATTGACCATTCATGTATATATATATATATATATATAGATCAAACAAATATGTTTGCTTGTGTATCAAGTTTAAATGCTTGCTTTCTGTAGTTGACAACGCACGACTACCAGCATTTGAATTGAATTATGTTGTTAATGTGGAACTTGCAGAGGGTTCAAGCCATAGAACTAAATAAACAGGTATAGGTAAAATATTAAACGTCTTGTTTCATTTAATAAGAGGATGATATTAAATAGCACCTACCTTGTTTCTTACCTTTCAGTGCTTTTTTTTTATAGTCGGGTTATAGTTTTTTAAACTTGTTATTATTCTTAAAACAATTTGTTTTTTATACAGTAAATTATCCGCGAGGCTCTTGCAAAAGAAACGAACACAATTAACTGATTTTTTTTCGAAGAAGCACGAATTAATTTTTTTTTGAACATTTCTTACCCAAGAGTGCGGTGTACTACATCCAATAAATTATTTTACCTTTGCGTAACCGTTAGTACCACTTCTTTATAGATTTTATACATGTTTGAGAACCTCACATACAAATGATTTTTTACGCTGTATCGTCACTGTTTATACATACACTGCTCGACATTGAAAATGCAACACCAAGAAGGAGTGGTCAGAAATTGATAAAATTTGGTAAGAAGACAGAGACAGCATGGAACAATAAGTGATATTTATTTCAAAATAAATAAGCAAAATTTAGAGCGAGGACGGCGTCGGCTCAGTAAGAAGTAGGACCGCCGCGGACAGCGATGCACGAAGAAACACGTCTAGGCATGGAGTCAATAAGCCTGCGGATGGTGTCCTGAGGGATGGCACTCCATTCCCTTTCAACCATTTGCCACAGTTCGTCCTCTGAACGAGGCAGTGACAGGTTCTGCAAACGGCGTCCAATCACGTCCCACACATGTTCGATTGGTGACAAGTCAGGAGAGTATGGTGGCCAGGAAAGCATCTGTACACCTCGTAGAGCATGTTGGCTGATTCGAGCACTGTGAGGCCGGGCGTTATCCTGTTGAAAAATTGCATTTGGCAGACCCTGAAGGTAGGGGATTGCCACCGGCCGCAGTACATTATCTACATATCGTTGGGCCGTCATAGTGCCCCGAATACGAACTAGAGGTGATACGGAATTGTATGCAATAGCGCCCCAAACCATTATGCCACGTTGTCGCGCTGTGGGGCGTTCCACAGTTACTGCCGGATTCGATCTTTCTCCACGTCGACGCCACACAAGTATGCGATGACTATCGCTGGACAAACAGAAGCGGGATTCATCTGAGAACACTACGGTTTGCCATTCTGCCATCCACGTCGCTCTGGTCCGGCACCATTCCAAACGTTGGAGTCTGTGCTGTGAGGTCAATGGCAGTCTTCTTAGCGGGCGCCGTGATTGCAGGCCACGTGCAACCAGTCGACGGGAAATGGTTCTGGTCGACACAGGAACATCCAGGGTATCTTGCACGTGCTGCAGAATCGACGTACAAGTGACTTGCAGGTCCGCCACAGCTTGTCGGTGAATCCGTCGATCCAAGCGGTCTGACGTCACTGTGGTTGCACCTGCACCCCTCAATGTGGCTACATTTCCTCTTTCCAACCATCTCCGACACAGCCGATGCACAGTGCTTGCATCCATGTGGGTATCAGCTGCAATTTGACGTATGGACCAATCTCCCCTTCTCAGTCCGATCATCATACCCCTTGTAAAGTCGTCTATATGCTGGAAGTGTCTTCGTTGAGGACGGCGTGGCATTTCCTCCCATCACACGTATCCTTCGAGACAAAAAGCAAATTTCTCCGATAATTAGTCTGGCAGAAAAACCAACATGAACATAGCCCACTTTTCAACTTCATTCTCTTATATCTTACTTCACGTGCGTCGGAGAGCTGCGCATTTCATATCATTTGCATAACTCAGTGACGTGCGTCTACGGTAAAATTTGCATGAATTTCTGACCACTCCTTCTTGGTGTTGCATTTTCAATGTCGAGCAGTGTATCACGTTTTCAGTGTAACGCAATTATTTTTGAGCGAAAGACATTTTTTACCTTCTTTACGACTTATTTTATGCTTTTTTTTTTGGATTATCCGCGATACCCGTGTCACCTAATTCTGCGAATGTGTACTGTAGTTTAAATTATCATTAAATTCATGATACTGTCTTATTGTATACTTAAATTTACAGATTTCAATAGCAACATTATGGTTTTTCATCCCGATTATCCCCACTGTTCATCACTTGCCCGTTTTTGACCGATTCGAGAACAATGCCATAGACTCGGGAGCCGAACTGATGGATCGCTTCGAAGGGGTCATGTCAGACAGTACTGCAAATTGGACAACTACCTCCGTTACGCATTCCGGTTTGGAAAAACGTGATTTAGATCGCAGATTTCGTCCAACTTTACATAGAGGAAATTTGGCAGAAAACGTGACGAGTCGCCGTTTGATAAGGTACGTAAAAATAAATGGTATTTAAACCGCTATTCATGTTACGACCGATCCGGCCGTCCGAAACGACTTTTTCGCTGCGAAACTGGTTTTTGAAACCCGTTGCCATGACAGCACGCCGAATCATCGGCTTCCGTCACCGTTCTAGAATGTTTAGAACCGCCATTTAGAACAGCCATTAGAATGCTAGATGTAATCGGCGCTGACAACCGTCCTGTTTTTTGGTAGCGACTTCATTGGCTCTCGCCAGGTGTGCGCTCTTTATAATTTGTGTGGAACTACCGTCACGTGACTTCCAGACGGAGCTTGTGCGAATGCTCGAAACTCTTCACCTCCGTCCTTGATAAAAACACAATAAATTTATTTACAAATACTTACAGTTATTTACAGTAGAGCAAGTAACCATTGCTACACATCCAGCAGTTTGGCACATATCAGTCGCAGTTCACGTACACCGCGTAATTAATTAAGTCCAACATACACAACATTAACTCAATTTCCAAGCGATTCCCCATTCAAGAATTTTTCTTTAAGGAACCACATACAAAAAGGAAACGTTACGGGGGGACAGGGGGGACGGCCATAAATTGAAAGGGTATTTGCAGAAACTACCCCAAATCTCGCCAAGCTTGGCTACACTAAGCGATTTCTCACTAAATAGGATGCGTAGTAGTGAAAACATCTAATAGGTAAAGTTAGGATAATTTCAAGCAAAAATTAACGGAATTAGCAACAATTTTAACAAATTTAAGACTGGAACAGCATAAAATTTCAAACTAAACTCATGTTTGTGGAAATTGCAACATCATAAAGGACTTACTCCGAATGGGCTGAAATGTTCAGCAAATGCAAAGTAGAGTATTATATGCAAATGATTAGAATTTTAGACTCGTAGCCAGGCCCGGATTTAGGCATGGGCCACATGGGCCCGGGCCCAGGGTGGCAAATTTTAGGGGGCGGCAGATTGTATCAATCAAAAATTTCCGCAAATAACAAAATAATTTCAGAATTATTTCCAATTCTATCTTTAAAAAAATTCTTCATGTAATTCAGGGGCGGCGCTTTTTTTTTCTCCTTTTTTTTCCGTCTCAAAAGTGCATCGGACATTTTCACCTAGCCTAACTTTTCAGCAGAAGCTCTATTTTCCTCTTTTTTCCTTCTCAAGACCAGGCGACTGTGTTCAAGTCGAAAACAAGAAAAGCATCCCCTCGCTGCAAAAGGAGTTTCACTCCCTGCTCCGTATTCTAGGAATTGGTCTTTCAGTCACATGGTTCTAATTAGCGTTTATTAGTTTTTAGTAAGTGCATAACGAAGCGAGTGAGACTATAATTGTTCAAATCAGTGTATAACAATTTATTTCCAAACATATTAAAGTCTGAATAATAATTTAAAATTGATGAAGATAAAATAGCATTAAAACTGCAATTTTTGAGTTCTATCCCAGTTCGAGTTCGTTTTTTTATGAACTAACATTTTACATTTGTATCTTGTATCCCCATTAAAATAATAGTAATAGAACCCTTGAGTATGCCTACAACTTGTCATTTATATTACTTCCTTATTTTATTTCGACAATCTGGTCCTACCTTTCTCTAACAAAGTACGAAATATTTTGAGCAAATAAAATATTATTTTCTTTCATGAAAAATTTTTTACCTAGCGTTGCCTTTCAGTATGTTATTCCATACCAACAACAACTATGTTTAATTGGATAAAGAAAGTGATTCTATCTCCAACAATTAGCAGAAGTTTAACAATTCAAAAAAATGTTAGAATAAATTAAATTTACTGTCAACTACCATGGTTCAATAACTTCACATTACTACTATAATTTTGACCTTTGGAAAAAAAGTGTTTGCGTAATATAAAATAGGGGGTCTCAGTTATTTTTTATTTTGTGTTATATTCATCTTGTGCAAAATCAGAACATTTTACACTAAAACAAAGTTCCTTTTTTTTTGAGGGGGGCGGGGCGGCGATAATTTTCGGGCCCATGGGCGAAAGATGTGTAAATCCGGCCCTGCTCGTAGCACATGCGTACGCTGAGCAGCGACCTCTGAATGCCAGATTTATCCGAATAAATAGACGGCTGCAGCAAGGCGTGTGTGGTTATAGGTTGTTATCTGCTTGTGATAAACGTTAGCTCAGACGTTGCTTATGCCTCTTCGACGAAAATGAGTAAGGTTTCAACAACTTACAGAATTTGAGCGGGGGAGGATCATCGGCCTTCATGAAGCTGGATTGTCTTATCGCAAAGTACCCCTCGTGTGCAGCGTAACAGCAGCACAGTGATGCGTGTTTGGAAGCAGTGGACGGACGAGTGTCGGACAACTCGGAAATCCGTTAGTGGACCCCGAAATGTGACGTCAGCAAGCGATGATAGACACCTGATCCGCATGGTGCTGACGAACCGCACAGCTTTTTCTAGATAACTGGCAGCACAGTGGTCAACAGCTACAGGTGTTTCATTGTGTGCTTCATCAATTCGTAGACGTCTGCTGCTGCGTGGACTGCGCGTAAGGACTCCTTTATACAGGATCCCCCTCACGCTAAACCATCGCCGTCTGCGGCAAAAATGGGCCAATCAGCATAAGGACTGGCGTGCTGATTGGCAGTATGTTGTGTTTTCTGACGAATCCTGATTTAAAATGCGGTGTCATGATGGCTGCATTCGCGTCCGACGCCACCTTCCTGAGTGCATTATCGAACGTCACAGTGGACGAACACCTGGAGTCATGGTCTGGGGTGCCATATCATATCACGGACGATCTCAATTGCTACGAATTGTGGGTAACCTGAACAGCAACCGGTATATCAGTGAAGTTCTACAGCCCCAAGCTGTCCCCTTCCTTCAAGGCTTGCCTGGCGCTGTATTTAAGCAGGATAATGCCCGCCCTCATGTCGCTAGGACTGTTTCAATCCGTCCTTGCATCGCAACTTCTTCCCTGGCCAGCGTATTCCCCGGATATGTCTCCGATTGAACATGTATGGGATTTCGTTGGTCGGCGTCTCGTTCGTGATCCTCGTCCTGTTGCTTCAACAGACGAACTTTGGATACGCATACAAACAGATGAAATGCTCTTGATCAGGCAGACATTAAAAATTTGTTTGACTCCAAGCCACGTCGAGTAGCAGCACTTATTGCAGCGAGTGGTGGCTGCACAAAATACTAATTTCAATATTTTTTAATTGTTTGTTCTCTCTTTCTAAGTTTAATCATTTATTTGTACCACTATCACTCAGCTGTGTATTAAATTTCATTCAATTATGACGATTCCTTCATGGTGTTGCAATTTTCACAAACATGAGCTTATTTACAAAGTTTGTAACAGTACTTTCGTTTTCGCCTCAGGTCCAAGGATTTTTCGTTGGCGCCCCTCTACCCCTGCGATCGCTTCCTCGCCGGAGATCGAGTCTGCATCAATGCGCGGCAAATCGGAACGACTCTGACAGTCGGTTTCCGTATACAAACGACAAGGCACGATGCCATATTCCGAGTCAGGTGGTTCCGACTCTTCAGCAGACGCGATAATGCGAAAGCACTGAAAGAAGAGCTCACGAGAGGTATTCCTTATTATTATTTTTTTATTAGTGTTGACTTTAAGATATTCAATCAATTAAATAATTAGGAAATAAAAATACTGTCGGTTTTAAGAAATATTATTCAATTATGGGGGGGGGGGGGTGTTTAAGCGGAGATTTTTAACATTGTGTCTATGTCATCGGTTCCAGGATTTTTTATTCGTATAAGGGGCATTTCACGGTATTTGTGACATAGGGGTGTCCATAACAAAACTTTTTAAAAGTAAAATTTCTATATATGTTGAAAAAGTACATTCTAAAGTATATGAATATCATATTGTTTTCATAGTTCACTTTATATTATGTTTGTAATTGCACTCAGAACATTGAAAATGCAATTTTCACCGTTACGGACTCTACATCAAATTTTTCTCTAAAAACTAAACTTTTATTCTAATTATTGTTTCTGACTCTACATCGAATTTTTCTTTAAAAACTAAACTTTTATTCCAATCATTGTTACGGACTCTACAGTCATCATTTTCACAATCCATAATTTTTTATAGAACACACTTTTTGACTAAAATTGTTAGTTATAATAGAGGTGAGCCTTAGAGGTTAGCTATAATAGAGGTGTAGAGCTTTATCTGTCTCAAGTACCAGTTTTGGGTTAAAAGTCGATTTAAGCCAGATTTAGAGAAAAATTCGATGTAGAGTCGGTAACAGTGAAAATTGCATTTTCAGTGTTCTGAGTGCAATTACAAACATAATATAAAGTGAACTATGAAAACAATATGATATTCATACACTTTAGAATGTACTTTTTCAATGTATATAAAATTTTTAAACTTTTAAAAAGTTTTGTTACGGACACCCCTATGTCACAAATACCGTGAAATGCCCCATAAGCGGGGTATTCATTTATGAGTTACCCGATTAAGCGGGGACGACAGTACCATAGCGATATAGGCCGAAAATATATAATTCCCCCCCCCCCACAAAAAAAAATGTAAAGAAAGAGCCAAGTTCGGAAGAATCAACGCTTGGGCAGTTTGAGGCAATCGGTGTCACCAAGGACGGATACAAGGGAGGGGCGATGGGGGCGATCGCCCCTCCCCTGGGGGACTCTTCTCCAGCAGTTCTTCAAGTTTGAAGTTCAAAATATGCAATTTTAGATTATCTTCGATGATACTATGAGAAGTGGTTGGGATTCGGGGCTTTGATTTGAATTTTTTTCGAAATTGAAGACCGAAACATTTGTAATAAACTTGTGTAAAACAGGATATTAGGTAAAAAAATCTGGTATGGACCCCACACTACTTCCTTTTACGTGTAAATTTCTTAGTAGTTGCCTTAAGTGTTAAAAAAAGTGCTTGGAGTGAGCAAGGTAACAATTCAAATATTTACTCCCCTAATCTACCACGAAACAATGCAAAAAATATTTTACAATGGTTATTTTTCTAAATATTGCTGATTTTAATATCATTCAGTGAAATTTTTCGCAAAATATCGCCAATAGCGCCAAATTGAACCCAAATTCAAAAAATAATTTTTTCGCCAAATTTGTCGCCAACTTGGCGTCAAACACTTGGCGACCAAAAGCTTGGCGACATGTCGCCAATTCATATCACTTGAGTCTGTATTGAAATTAACATTGATTTTCCCCAAAAAAGGGGTAAAAGACCCCTTTGGGAACATTCGAATGCAATCACAAGGGGAGGTGCACAACTAGACCCCCCTCAGAGCCTACATACCAAGCTAGAAGTTTCTACGGTATATAGTTTTTGAGTTATGCGAGCCACATACGCACATACATCCGCACATACACCCGCACATACATCCGCACATACGTACATACAGACGTCACGAGAAAACCCGTCGTAATTTACTCGGGGGTGGTCGAAATTGATTTTTCGGCTGTTTGTATGTTGTTAGGTACATATGCACGTGCTGACAGGTCGAAAAAACTACGCGACATTCATTCAGGGGTGAGCAAAATCAAAATTTAGACCGAAATTTGAGTGAAATTTTTTTCGTGATCACAATACTTCCTTTACTACGTAAAAGGAAGTAAAAAAGGGGGCAAATAGGAAAAAAAAAAACAATCGCCCTCCCTTGGAACATTTCTTTATCCGCCCTTGGATGTCACCGATAAAAGAGTTGAAATCTACTAAGGCTCATAGTTCTGTAGCTGTGCCGTAAACTTTAGTCGTGAGAATTAGTAAAATGTACTGTATTTATTAATTTATTTTATAAACATTTCGTCAGTTTCTTTCATGTCGGCTTCCTAACTAGCCAAGTTTTAATCGTCACTTAATTACGTTCAAAAATGTCTACTCCGTCAATTAGAAATGAACTTGCCAAGTTAGAAAGATAACATGAAAGGAGCTAACGAAATGTTTTTAAAATAAATTAATGAGCATTTAACTAATTCTTACGACTAAAGTTAACGGCACAGCTCTGGATCTTGGAGCCCGTTCGATTTCAACTCTTTTATCGGTGATACCGATTGCCTCAAACGGCTCAAACGTTGATTCTTCCGAACTTGCCTCTTTTTAATACGTTTTTATTACTTTCACATGTGGGTTTGTTTGTTTGCATGAATGTATGTACGTAACTCGGAATGAAAGATAAAATTCACGTTCTTTACAAATATAAAAGTAATAAATTTTCGATTATTAATACTAAAGGCTAAACTATATTACATGTTGATGTATTAAAAGTGTTTCAGTTGTTTGTATTCAACTCTGAATTAAAGATAAAATTCTCGTTCTTTGCAAATATAAGAGTGATATAGGCAATACTTTTATTCATACTAAAGGCGAAACTATATTAAATGTTGATGTATTACCCAATTTTAGTTTGATTTACTCTAAAAGCGTATTTTTAGTTTTTTAAACTATAATTAGATTTTTTTTTACATATGATAATCCACAATTAACCTTGCTTGGAATATAATCCCTATTGTCAGCAAAACTAAAAAGGAAAACATTACGCTGCTGCCACTCACGTGGAACGTAATGTTTTACCTTTAAAAGTAGTTTATAAATCACCGCCAGGTGGCGTATTCGAGCTCTGGAGTTGCGAATACCCAAAGGGTGATGCTTTTTTTTTCATGTCACAGTTGATATAGATACTTTCCATTCCAATAGTCAGCAACCCCTGTTCTTACAGATGCAGCCCCGTGGAATATAAATATCGGAGGGGAGAACAACGAGCTGCGAATTTCTCCGGTGACAGAAATCGATTACAGTTACAATTATTTCTCTGCGGTCGTCGAAGAAATGAATCGCAAGCGTCCAAAGAAGGCCAGCACGCAGAGCATGAAATTCCGAATAGAACCAATACATATTAGTAAGTAGGCGTCCATTTCTTGCATGTTGGTGTTGAAAAATAAATGACTAATTCGACAAGGCGCTTGGGGGAAAATATTATTACAAATTTTATAAATGGTGGTTATTTTTGTGTTCTTTTAGACGAATTTGTTATAATCTTGCTAAATTTCGTGTTGATTCCTTTCATTTTCGCTCAAAATAATTATTGTGACTTTACTTGTATGTTGATTTGACTGCCTTGCATTTTTTAATATTGGGTCAACAGGATTGGCGAGAAATCGTTAGGTTTTCACCAAGCTTGGCCGCATTTCGAACCTAACCTGTAGTTAGTGTCTTATAATGAATGAACTGATCCCTGTTACATATTTGTTAACCGTCTCTCTAATGTAAACAGCCGTGAATGAAATGCAAGGAAAAGAGAACGAATATTTATTTGAATGGAAACTGAGATTTTACAAGAAACTTTTAGATTTATCTTTAGAACCTATAACCAGAATCGAAGCAGGTTCTCCTTCGATGCCGGGCTTAGTTTTTTTTTCTTAAGACTAATTTTCAAAATAAATGAAAAATGATCAAATAAGCTTTGTGCTGAACTATATTTGAAGTTAAAAATCAACGTAAATAAAGCACAAATAAGGTAGAAAGTACAGCAAATAGCTATTTCAAGGCTACAGTGGAGCCCCTTCCTCAGTGCAAGAAGCTCAGCAAACAACATGAAAGCTGTAAGAGAACTCAAGCTCTTAAAATGTTAGCGAGAAAAAGTAAGAAAGGAGCAGTCCAGCAGATTTTTTTTAAACTTGCAGTTTTAGACACTCTTTTGTAGCTTTGATGGAATGAGGGGTTCAGGTTCCCTCTGCAGGTTATTTTTTGAAATTTAAATTGCAGGAACTCAATTCTGTACCTCAGAACCAGACTAACGTAAGTCCATTTTCGTCATTTTTCGGTAGAGGGGAAAAACGATTGTCGAATACATCGTTTTTCCCCTCTACTGAAAAATGACGAAAATGGACTTACGTTAGTCTGGTTCTGAGGTACAGAATTGTGGAGGAATTCCAATAATATTTTTGGACAAGGGTTTTCACTGCGCTTCCCCGCAGTTTGTTCGAAATTCAAGCCCTAAAAACAAAATTTTAAAACTCCTTTAATTATGGCGCTTTTCCGAAAGTTTTTCGAAATTGAAGTTCTGAATACGCATAACCACAAATATCAGTCACACATAGATGCAGAGATCGATATTTTCTGGAAATAGTCAAAATGATTTCTCTATTCAGCACACAAACTCCGAAATTTGAGAATTTTCATGGATTGACTACTTCCTTTTACGTATTAGTTTCGAAGAATGTAAAACTAGTTCATGAAATATAACTAAGATATTACAAGATCAAACTATTGTGGCCTCCAACAGCGGAGTCCAACATTATTGAAAGTTTAATAAAAATCATCTTATGGCCAGTTGAAATAATTATTTTAAAAACGATAGAAAACATGGGAATAAGGGGAAATGAAAAATGCTACATAAACCCTTGCTTGATTGTTCAAAAATATATTATTTCCTAGACAAGGGCTAAAAAATATGCTATTGATAGAAAACTTAAAAAATAGTTCTGATTAATTTCCTCACCTTTCTAATGAACCTACAAAAGGTTGGAGCATATAGTATGGTCGTAACTATTACCGAAAAAAGAAAAGAGAGTTAAAAAATATACAGGGTGTCCACTCTTATCGTGGCCCAATAGCTAATTTCTAAACCGCGTTAGAGATAAGCATATAGTTTATTTAGGAAAAAATCTTTAAATTACGAAAGGAATTTTGGGTCTATTCAATGTTTTTCAAAAAATCAAATTTTGAAAGAGTTACGAAATTTAAATTTTTATACAGCCCCCAGTCCTATCAATCATATTTAGGAAAACATTCTTGACACTGTAGCGTTTAAAACTTGAAAAAAATCACTGTTCTACGACAAAAATTGACCGAGTTATGACGTTTTGAAAAACCAAGATTTTGCATTATTTCATGACGTCATCGAGAGATCGCTTAAGGGACCGTATGCGAAATCCTTCAAAATCTTGATTTTCCAAAACGTCATAACTCGGTCGATTTTTGTGGTAGAACAGTGATTTTTTTGAAGTTTCTAACGTTACATTGTCAAGAATGTTTTACTAAATAGGATTGATAGGACTGGGGGGCTGTATAAAAATTTAAATTTCGTAACTCTTCCAAAATTTGATTTTTTGAAAAACATTGAATAGACCCAAAATTCCTTTCGTAGTTTAGAGATTTTTTCCTAAATGAACTATATGCTTATCTCTAACGGTTAAGAAATTAGCTATTGGGCCACGATAGGAGTGGACACCCTGTATATTTTGTTTTATCTATTTTGACCCCCTCCTTTTCATCGTTGTCATAAGCTCTCGGGTATTCATCGTACGGAATTGTTCTAGTTCCGGGAAAAAAATCACGGTAAATTAATGTGAGTGCGTGAAATTAATGTGAAATGAAGTCAAACCATCCGAACCAATTTCGAACAAACTCTTTCCCCTCACCCAGTTTCTGAGGCAGTCTTCACTAAAAAATAGACACAGCTGCCAAATTTAGGAAGGAGTACGTCAAAAAAAATATTATTCTTGCATCTTACCATTTCTTGTTGAATAAATTTATTTATTTCTTTTCTCCAAAAATTTCAAGTTGAAAAAAAAAAAAAAACAAAACTAGGGAAAAAAAATCCCTGCCAAAAATTTTGATGGCGCGACTTGCGCCATGATTCCTCCCATCCCCGTCGGCACCCCTGATTCGCGGTTTATAATGCTTAAAAGGAGGGAAGGGCTTAAAACAGGATGATCCACTTATTTAAGCTTATCAAAATGAAAGAGGTTTATGGGCTGAGTGTCTGCACAAGTTGAAAAAGCAGGGGTCATTGTTTTAAGCTTTACAAATCGCTACTTGAAATGAACAGTAGGGTGGGGCGAAAAATAAAAAGTTTTTCAGATCAACTTCTAATAGTTGCCAAAAGTTGTCTTTGGTGATAGTTAGCTTTTGTGCAAAATTTGAGAAAAATCAGTTAATATCTTCAGGGGGCGCTGCGATCGCAAAGTTTTACCATAGCTTTGTTATGGATTTTATGGTTAAAATATCAACAAGAATGCCTTTAGCTAGTCTCTTTGAGTTTTTTTTACTCAAAAGATGTTTTCATGCATTAAAAGCATATGAAATGACTCACAAACATTATTTTATGATATATTTATATTTCCAATAAATCACTTTTTTTCACGTTTTTGTTTCTTTTTAAATTCTTGAAATATAAATACATCATATAAAATATTTTTTTGTGAGTTATTTCATATGCTTTGAATGCATGAATATATCTTATGAGTAAAAAAACTGCAATGAGATTAGCTAACGGCATTATTTTTCATGTTTTAACCATGAAATCCCGATAAAAGCTATGATAAAACTTTGCGATCGCAGCGCCCCCTCAAGATATTAACCGATTTTTCTCAAATTTTGCACAAAAGCTAACTATCACCAAAGACAACTTTTGGCAACTATTAAAAGTTGATCGGAAAAACTTTTTATTTTTCGCCCCACCCTAATGAACAGTGGCATATTTGCAAAACACTACTTTTGACTAGAGCGTTTCAAAGTTTTTGCAGTAAAACGATATTTTGAAGTAAAATGGTATTAAGGGTACACATGCCAAATCAACTTACAGAGGCATAGATGTTCCTCCTTCAAGCAATTTCTTCAGAACTGCAGCAATGGCGGCTGTGTCATTGTTTACTAGTAGAAGCGCGCCAAAATAATAACTATGCACAACGACACTAACGATTGCTGCGTCATATTTTGAAACTAGAGATATGCCGATATTACCACAAGAAAGAGTAAAAAAAATTGAATTTTTTGATGTAATAAAAAAAATCGATTTTTGCAGATATGCCACTGTTTATTTCAAGCAGCGAAATCACAAGCTAATCACTCACAAAATATTTAAAAAAAAAAGGCTACTTCAAAAGATTCAAAGTGATGCGGTCATTTGTAACAGCAGGTCTACGATATCTAATCCCAGGCATTCTTGAACGTTGATGGGTTTGAATACTGCCCCAGGAAATTTACTTTCCACGTACATCAAATCAAGCCGCAGTGGGCTAGATGAAAGGAACACCATGCACACAAGTTTGATTTGCTCACGTATTGAGTCTTCAATGTTTGTCTTTCTTTTATACATAACTGGGCATATAAAATGAAAGTTAAAGTTATTCAACTGATTGACATAAAAGAAAAAGCTGAAACTTTCATCAACAGCAGGTGTTACTTGCAACGGGGTAGATAGTCTTAAGAGAGAAATTGATCTTCGTTGGGGGGACTGAAAAACAGACCAGGACCGGTCTGTTTGAGTCCGGAGCCTCTTGTTGGTCGTGATTTTTTGCACTGCTGCTTCCTCCTCTGCTATGGAGTAACTTAACTGATATATCTGGTGTAAGGTTACACCATGGGAATGTAAGTAAAGCGTAACTTTTCACCTATTTCTGTGTACGATTGCACCAGAATTCTCTGTTAAAAGAAAGAATAACATTCATCAAGCAGGATGATTACTTTCAGTGATTCGTTTATTTGATGTTATCATGTTCGTGCTTTCCCCACTACAATCCACTTTTCAGAAATTCCTAAGTTGTTTTAATGACGCTCGATAGGATCGAAGTCCGAACCACGAACTTACAGCGTATAGAGAGCTCTCAAAGCAAGCGCGTTTTACCACTCGGCCGGGAAAGGCACATCTCGGTTCCGCACGTTCACAAAGACTTGAAGAGCTCTGCGCCGATGTTTGTCGTGACGCATGCGCACCGCAACCATTTCACCGTTTGGTGGAACTTTACAAGGTTATTTTCCTCCAGAGATTAGAATCTACTTATATTAAAAACTGAGTATCTTTCTATCTATGTCACGCTTCTTTCTCCAGAACGCCAATGAACTGAAAGTCGAATCAGGTACCGATAGATAGGTAACTTTTCAGGCTTCATTAGTTTCAATCTATATAATTATCTACTTATATTAAAAACTGAGTATCTTTCTAACTATCTTTCTTTCTGTCTTTCTATCTTTCTTTCTATCTATGTCACGCTTCTTTCTCCTGAACGCCAATGAACTGAAAGTCGAATCAGGTACCGATAGATAGGTAACTTTTCAGGCTTCATTAGTTTCAATCTATATAGTTATCTACTTATATTAAAAACTGAGTATCTTTCTAACTATCTTTCTTTCTATCTTTCTATCTTTCTTTCTATCTATGTCACGCTTCTTTCTCCTGAACGCCAATGAACTGAAAGTCGAACCAGGTACCGATCGATAGGTCATTTTTCAGGCTTCATTAGTTTCAATTTATACAATTATACGATTTTAATTAGCGAAGATATCAATTAAGAAGTAGTCAAGTTTAAAGCGATTAAGCCTAATAAATGATTAAATATGAAATCCATTCTTGCAAACCGTCGTTGCTATGAAACAGTGATAACAATGATAATGAGAATTTTGAATGAAGGCTTAACTAAATCAAACACGAAACTCATAAGCGGGCCACTTACGTAGAATTGTTATCGCTAGCTACTTGTAATATTTGGAAACATTCATTTGTTGAAAAGCCATCTACTTATATTAAAAACTGAGTATCTTTCTAACTATCTTTCTTTCATACTATCTTTCTATGACACGCTTCTTTCTCCTGAACGCCAATGACCTGAAAGTCGAACCAGGTACCGATAGATAGGTAATTTTTAAGGCTTCATTAGTTTCAATGGATATAATTATACGATTTTAATGAGCGAAGATATCAATTAATAAGTAGTCAAATTTAAAGCGATTAAGCCTAATAAATGATTAAATATGAAATCCATTTTTGCAAAACGTCGTTGCTATGAAACAGTGATAACAATGAGAATGAGAATTTAGAATGAAGGCTTAACTAAATCAAACACGAAACTCATAAGCGGGCCACTTACGTAGAATTTTTATCGCTAGCTACTGGTAATATTTTGAAACATTCATTTGTTGAAGAGCCATCTACTTATATTAAAAACTGAGTATCTATGTCTGCTTTTTTCCTTTGAGCGAGCTGAACTTACTGAAACTTTCTTCACCATCTTGAAGACGCGAAACATCTCAATAATTCGAATGATTTTTTTTTTATATAGGAAAAAAGTAAAGGCGTGAAGCGCCTGTTAGCGAGCCGCCTTGGCGGGGAGTAGTTTCTTGAAAATTTCCTCACTACTTTAAAGGCATGAAGTCATGGGCGCCCATAAGGGGGGGGCAAGGGGGAGCTCGAGCCCCCCCCCCCTTGGAAATTAGTACTTTTTTTTGCTTTTAGTACTATTTGTTCAGAAAACATTTTTTCTTCACACATTCATGAATAAGTTATTAAAAATGCCAAATTTTAATAACTGTAATCTGCACTAAAATCGCTTCCAGAATTATAACATTGTGTCTCTTCCTCTTCCTACATTCTTACATAGAAAAACAAAGGCAGATTCGTGGGTCAACCGACGCCACATTTGCATGGGAAACTCCCCCATGTCTGCGGACTAGCGGTTAAGATAAAGAGTGGGCTGATCCGAGGATGGCAAGACAACTCGGCAGTTTTTGGCGTTTGGAATTTGGAGAAAAAGAAAACTTTTTTTTCTGTTTTACATTACAAAACATTTCTGGTTTCGAGGGGGTGGGGGGTGGCCTGTTCTAGAGACTTTGAAAATCATTTAATACCTTTTTGTAACTCCTTAAAAAGTGCTTCAATTATATTTCTTATCAAACTATGAATTAACTGAATGGCCAGAATATTACTCTTTCGTTAATCATTTTTTAAATCTCTACACTATTTCTTTAAAAGGATTTTATGCGTGTTATACTATTGATCATTTTATACTATTAAGTGCCATTTCTGTCGATGAGTTAGGAAACTGATCATAAACTACTATGTAACTGTACTGAAAATCGATGTAAGCAAGTGATGATTTGTTTATCTTTTCTCCTCCCTCGTTCTTCCTCTCTGTCGATTAATGTGAATCGTTTGTTAAACTACAAAAAAAAAAAAAAAAATATTTTGATTGATCTTAATTTGCAAAAAAATGCAGAACATTTACAAATTTTTTGTTTGCCTATTTTCCAACATATTTTTGAAGTCCCAATTGCTCCATAAAAGACCTCAAAATGCAGAATTTCAAAGCTTTTTTTCAAAAATTTCTCCGGGGGAGAAACCCCCGGCCCCCCAATAATTACGAATATTTTACCCCACTTAAAAGCGTTCGTTGCATCTCTCTTTTGATTCCCCTACCCCGATAAAGATCAGTGAAAAAAATAGATTACAAAAAATAATAAAAAATTAAAAAAAAAAACACAAGAAAAAGCAGGGGAGCCGTAAGAAAAAGACTCATAACACACAAAAAAGAGTGTTTGGTCAATGTGCGAAATGGGTTCTCCCCGAAATTTTTTTTCTGGATACGGCTTCGCGACGCACATACATGCATTATCTGTATGTAGTCAAAATGTGCTTAGTAATCTCAATAACAATTAATTCTGAGTAAATTAAAAAAAATATATCTTAACAAGTCTAGTAGCTTCATATTCTTATTAAATCAAAGAAACACACACATTAGTTTACAGTTAAAAGATATATATATATACACTGAAGTGACAAAAGTCATGGGATAGCAATATGCAAATTTTCAGATGGCAGTAGCATCGCATAGAACAGGTATAAATGCGCAGTGCTTTTACAGAGCTTTCATTTCTGTTCAAGTTATTCATGTGAAGAGGTTTTAACGTGATGATGACCGCACGACGTGAATTAACAGACTTTGAACGCGGAATGTTAGTTGGAGCTAGACGCATGGGTCATGCCATTTCGGAAATCGTTAGAGAATTCAACATTCCCAGATCCACTGTGTCAAGAGTGTGCCGAGAGTATGAAATTTCAGGCATAACATCCCACCATGGACAGCGCAGTGGTCGACCGCCTGCACTTAAAGATCGAGGCCGGCGACGTCTGCAAAGAGTCGTAAATTCTAACAGACAAGCAACACTGCGTCAAATCACCGTAGAAATCAATGTGGGACGTACAATGGACGTGTCTGCTAGAACTGTGCGGAGAAATTTGGATTTCTTGGGCTATTCCAGCAGAAGACCGACTCGAGCGCCTTTACTGACAGAACGACATCGCTTGCAGCGACTCTCGTGGGCACGTGAGCATATCGGTTGGTCCCTAGATGAATGGAAAACCGTGGCCTGGTCCGATGAGTCACGATTTCAGCTGGTAAGAGCCGATGGTAGGGTTCGAGTGTGGCGCAGACCCCACGAAGCCATGGACCCAAACTGTCAGCAAGGCACTGTTCAAGCTGGTGGTGGCTCCGTAATGGTGTGGGCTGTCTTTTCATGGCATGGACTTGGTCCTCTAGTGCGACTGGACCGAACATTGACTGGAAATGCTTATGTGCAGCTACTTGGAGATCACTTGCAGCCATTCATGGACTTCATGTACCCAAACAACGATGGGATTTTTATGGATGACAATGCGCCATGTCACCGGGCCACAACTGTTCGCAATTGGTTTGAAGAAAATTCTGGACAATTCCAACGAATGATTTGGCCACCTAGATCGCCCGACATGAATCCCATTGAGCATTTATGGGACACCATCGAGAGGTCTGTTCGTGCCCAAAATCCTGCCCCATCAACGCTTTCACAATTATGGACGTCTATCGAGACAGCATGGCTCAATATTCCTGCAGAAGACTTCCAACGACTTGTTGAGTCCATGCCACGTCGAGTTGTTGCACTTCGCCGGGCAAAAGGAGGGCCGACACGATATTAAGAGGTATCCCATGACTTTTGTCACTTCAGTGTATATATATATATATATATATATATATATATATATATATATATAATATATATATATATATATATATATATATATATATATATACACTGAAGTGACAAAAGTCATGGGATAGCAATATGCAAATTTTCAGATGGCAGTAGCATCGCATAGAACAGGTATAAATGCGCAGTGCTTTTACAGAGCTTTCATTTCTGTTCAAGTTATTCATGTGAAGAGGTTTTAACGTGATGATGACCGCACGACGTGAATTAACAGACTTTGAACGCGGAATGTTAGTTGGAGCTAGACGCATGGGTCATGCCATTTCGGAAATCGTTAGAGAATTCAACATTCCCAGATCCACTGTGTCAAGAGTGTGCCGAGAGTATGAAATTTCAGGCATAACATCCCACCATGGACAGCGCAGTGGTCGACCGCCTGCACTTAAAGATCGAGACCGGCGACGTCTGCAAAGAGTCGTAAATTCTAACAGACAAGCAACACTGCGTCAAATCACCGTAGAAATCAATGTGGGACGTACAATGGACGTGTCTGCTAGAACTGTGCGGAGAAATTTGGATTTCTTGGGCTATTCCAGCAGAAGACCGACTCGAGTGCCTTTACTGACAGAACGACATCGCTTGCAGCGACTCTCGTGGGCACGTGAGCATATCGGTTGGTCCCTAGATGAATGGAAAACCGTGGCCTGGTCCGATGAGTCACGATTTCAGCTGGTAAGAGCCGATGGTAGGGTTCGAGTGTGGCGCAGACCCCACGAAGCCATGAACCCAAACTGTCAGCAAGGCACTGTTCAAGCTGGTGGTGGCTCCGTAATGGTGTGGGCTGTTTTTTCATGGCATGGACTTGGTCCTCTAGTGCGACTGGACCGAACATTGACTGGAAATGCTTATGTGCAGCTACTTGGAGATCACTTGCAGCCATTCATGGACTTCATGTACCCAAACAACGATGGGATTTTTATGGATGACAATGCGCCATGTCACCGGGCCACAACTGTTCGCAATTGGTTTGAAGAAAATTCTGGACAATTCCAACGAATGATTTGGCCACCTAGATCGCCCGACATGAATCCCATTGAGCATTTATGGGACACCATCGAGAGGTCTGTTCGTGCCCAAAATCCTGCCCCATCAACGCTTTCACAATTATGGACGTCTATCGAGACAGCATGGCTCAATATTCCTGCAGAAGACTTCCAACGACTTGTTGAGTCCATGCCACGTCGAGTTGTTGCACTTCGCCGGGCAAAAGGAGGGCCGACACGATATTAAGAGGTATCCCATGACTTTTGTCACTTCAGTGTATATATACATATATATATATATATATATTACAGGAGGCCATGGTAAACTATGAGGAAAATATCTCAGCCCCCCCCTTGAAATTTCGCATATGGGCGCCCATGCATGAAGTGCCCGTGCAACGCCGGGCCACGTGCGTGGTATGTCTTGAAATCGAATAAACATTAAATTCTATCAAATAATATAACTTCAGAATGAGGTAAAAGTTAGAGAGGGAGGACGTTATGCATCAACATGCCGCAGGAAGCTAATCTAGCTGCCCTTGCAGCTAGTACGATTTTAATTAACGAAGATATGAATTAATAAGTAGTCAATTTTAAAGCGATTAAGCCTCATAAATGATTAAATATGAAATCCATTGTTGAAACGTGGTTGCTATGAAACAGTGCAAACAATGATAATGAGAATTTTGAATAAAGGCTTAACTTAATCAAACACGAAACTCATAAGCGGGCCACGTACATAGTATTTTTATCGCTAGCTACTTGTAATATTTTGAAACATTCATTTGTTGAAAAGCCATCTATCTACTTATATTAAAAACTGAGTATCTTTCTAACTATCTTTCTTTCTATCTTTCTTTCTATCTTTCTTTCTATCTATGTCACGCTTCTTTCTCCTGAACGCCAATGAACTGAAAGTCGAACCAGGTACCGATAGATAGGTAATTTTTCAGGCTTCATTAGTTTCAATCTATATAATTATACGATTTTAATTAGCGAAGATATCAATTAATAAGTAGTCAAGTTTAAAACGATTAAGCCTAATAAATGATTAAATATGTAATCTATTGTTGAAACGTGGTTGCTATGAAACAGTGATAACAATGATAATGAGAATTTTGAATAAAGGCTTAACTAAATCAAACACGAAACTCATAAGCGGACCACTTACATAGTATTTTTATCGCTAGCTACTTGTAATATTTTGAAACATTCATTTGTTGAAAAGCCATCTTCTTATAATAAAAACTGAGTATCTATGTCTGCTTTTTTCCTTTGAGCGAGCTGAACTTACTAAAACTTTCCTCACCATCTTGAAGGCGCGCAGCTTCTCAATAATTCGAATGATTTTTTTACATAGAAAAAAAGTAAAGGCGTGAAGCGCCTGTTAGCGAGCCGCCTTGGCGGGGAGTACTTTCTTGAAATTTTTCTCACTATTTTCAGGGCACGAAGTGCCCGTGCAACGCCGGGCCACGTGCGTGGTACGTCTTGAAATCGAATGAACATTAAATTATATCAAATAATATAACTTCAGAATGAGGTAAAAGTTAGAGAAGGGGAACGTTATGCATCAACATGCCGCAGGAAGCTAATCTAGCTGCCCTGGCAGCTATCTACTTATATTAAAAACTGAGTGTCTTTCTATCTTTCTTTCTATGTCACGCTTCTTTCTCCTGAACGCCAATGAACTGAAAGTCGAGCCAGGTACCGATAGATAGGTAATTTTTCAGGCTTCATTAGTTTCAATCTATATAATTATACGATTTTAATTAGCGAAGATATCAATTAATAAGTAGTCAAGTTTAAAACGATTAAGCCTAATAAATGATTAAATATGTAATCTATTGTTGAAACGTGGTTGCTATGAAACAGTGATAACAATGATAATGAGAATTTTGAATAAAGGCTTAACTAAATCAAACACGAAACTCATAAGCGGACCACTTACATAGTATTTTTATCGCTAGCTACTTGTAATATTTTGAAACATTCATTTGTTGAAAAGCCATCTTCTTATAATAAAAACTGAGTATCTATGTCTGCTTTTTTCCTTTGAGCGAGCTGAACTTACTAAAACTTTCCTCACCATCTTGAAGGCGCGCAGCTTCTCAATAATTCGAATGATTTTTTTACATAGAAAAAAAGTAAAGGCGTGAAGCGCCTGTTAGCGAGCCGCCTTGGCGGGGAGTACTTTCTTGAAATTTTTCTCACTATTTTCAGGGCACGAAGTGCCCCGTGCAACGCCGGGCCACGTGCGTGGTACGTCTTGAAATCGAATGAACATTAAATTATATCAAATAATATAACTCAGAATGAGGTAAAAGTTAGAGAGGGGAAACGTTATGCATCAACATGCGCAGGAAGCTAATCTAGCTGCCCTGGCAGCTATCTACTTATATTAAAAACTGAGTGTCTTTCTATCTTTCTTTCTATGTCACGCTTCTTTTCTCCTGAACGCCAATGAACTGAAAGTCGAGCCAGGTACCGATAGATAGGTAATTTTTTCAGGCTTCATTAGTTTTCAATCTATATAATTATACGATTTTAATTAGCGAAGATATCCAATTAATAAGTAGTCAAGTTTAAAACGATTAAGCCTAATAAATGATTAAATATGTAATCTATTGTTGAAACGTGGTTGCTATGAAACAGTGATAACAATGATAATGAGAATTTTGAATAAAGGCTTAACTAAATCAAACATCGAAAACTCATAAGCGGACCACTTACATAGTATTTTTATCGCTAGCTACTTGTAATATTTTGAAACATTCATTTGTTGAAAAGCCATCTTCTTATAATAAAAACTGAGTATCTATGTCTGCTTTTTTCCTTTGAGCGAGCTGAACTTACTAAAACTTTCCTCACCATCTTGAAGGCGCGCAGCTTCTCAATAATTCGAATGATTTTTTTACATAGAAAAAAAGTAAAGGCGTGAAGCGCCTGTTAGCGAGCCGCCTTGGCGGGGAGTACTTTCTTGAAATTTTTCTCACTATTTTCAGGGCACGAAGTGCCCGTGCAACGCCGGGCCACGTGCGTGGTACGTCTTGAAATCGAATGAACATTAAATTATATCAAATAATATAACTTCAGAATGAGGTAAAAGTTAGAGAAGGGGAACGTTATGCATCAACATGCCGCAGGAAGCTAATCTAGCTGCCCTGGCAGCTATCTACTTATATTAAAAACTGAGTATCTTTCTATCTTTCTTTCTATGTCACGCTTCTTTCTCCTGAACGCCAATGAACTGAAAGTCGAGCCAGGTACCGATAGATAGGTAATTTTTCAGGCTTCATTAGTTTCAATTTATATAATTATACGATTTTAATTAGCGAATATATCAATTAATAAGTAGTCAAATTTAAAGCAATTAAGCCTAATAAATGATTAAATATGAAATCCATTGTTGCATTGCAAAACGTGGTTGCTATGAAACAGTAATAACAATGATAATGAGAATTTTGAATGAAGGCTTAACTAAATCTAACACGAAACTCATAAGCGTGTCACTTACGTAGTATTTTTATCGCTAGCTACTTGTAATATTTTGAAACATTCATTTGCTGAAAAGCCATCTATACTTATATTAAAAACTGAGTATCTATGTCTGCTTCTTTCCCTTGAGCGAGCAGAACTTTCTGTAACTTTCCTCACCATTTTGAAGGCGCGAAACATCTCATTAATTCGAATGATTTTTTTTGATGAAGGAAAAAAGTGAAGACGTGAAGTTCCTGTTTGCGAGCCGCCTTGGCGGGGAGTAGTTTCTTGAAATTTTCCTCACTACTACTTTCAAGGCACGAAGTGCCTGTGCAACGCCGGGTCACGTGCGTGGTATGTCTTGAAATCTAATGAACATTAAATTATACTAAATAGTATAACATCAGAATGAGGTAAAAGTTAGAGAGGGGGCACGTTATGCATCAACATGCCGCAGGAAGCTAATCTAGCTGCCCTGGCAGCTAGTCTACTTATATTAAAAACTGAGTATCTTTCTAACTATCTTTCTTTCTTTCTATCTTTCTTTCTTTCTATCTATGTCACGCTTCTTTCTCCTGAACGCCACTGAACTGAAAGTCGAACCAGGTACCGATAGATAGGTAATTTTTCAAGCTTCATTAGTTTCAATTCATATAATTATACAATTTTAATTAGCGAAGATATTAATTAATAAGTAGTCAAATTTAAAGCGATTAAGCCTAATAAATGATTAAATATGAAATCCATTGTTGCCAAACCGTCGCTGCTATGAAACAGTGATAACAATGATAATGAGAATTTTGAATGAAGGCTTAACTAAATCAAACACGAAACTCATAAGCGGGCCACTTACGTAGAATTTTTATCGCTAGCTACTTGTAATATTTTGAAACATTCATTTGTTGAAAAGCCATCTACTTAGATTAAAAACTGAGTATCTATGTCTGCTTTTTTCCTTTAAGCGAGCTGAACTTACTGAAACTTTCCTTACCATCTTGAAAACGCGAAGCATCTCAATGATTCGAATGATTTTTTTATATAGGAAAAAAGTAAACGCGTGAAGCACCTGTTAGCGAGCCGCCTTGGCGGGGAGTAGTTTCTTGAAATTTTCCTCACTACTTTCAAGGCACGAAGTGCCCGTGCAACGCCGGGTCACGTGCGTGGTATGTCTTGAAATCTAATGAACAATAAATTATACTAAATAATATAACTTCAGAATGAGGTAAAAGTTAGAGAGGGGGCACGTTATGCATCAACATGCCGCAGGAAGCTAATCTAGCTGCCCTGGCAGCTAGTTTATATTAAAAACTGAGTATCTATGTCTGCTTTTTTCCTTTGAGCGAGCTGAACTTACTGAAACTTTCCTCACCATCTTGAAGACGCGAAGCATCTCAATAATTCGAATGATTTTTTTATATAGGAAAAAAGTAAAGGCGTGAAGCGCCTGTTAGCGAGCCGCCTTGGCGGGGAGTAGTTTCTTGAAATTTTCCTCACTACTTTCAGGGCACGAAGTGCCCGTGCAACGCCGGGCCACGTGCGTGGTATGTCTTGAAATCGAATGAACATTAAATTATATCAAATAATATAACTTCAGCATGAGGTAAAAGTTAGAGAAGGGGGACGTTATGCATCAACATGCCGCAGGAAGCTAATCTAGCTGCCCTGGCAGCTAGTTTTTTTTAAAAATCGGAACAGGTTACTCCAGAAGTTGTGTAACGTTACACCCATTGACTACGGTAACCTTACACACAGGAGCGCACCGATGGGAGATCACGGGAGGTCACTGTGACCTCCCAATAATTTCCGTATTCGCCACATTTTTCTGACGATTTGGCAATTTGAAGACAACAAATTGCAACATTGAGATTTTTTGTTCTTTTTAGTTTTTAGAATTGTTTTTTTTAAGATACCTAATAGTTTTTTCTCACTAAATGTATGTGGATGCAAAATGGTATGTGCCTGCTTGTATTTTATTATTCGGTATTATTGGAACTTCATTCGGCAATTTGAAAATTTTCCCCCTCCCAAAAATGTTAATTTGTTTAGAGAGTGTTCTTATATTGTTCATATTCATTTCAGACATGGGATTTCTGTATTACGGCGAAGAGATTGTCTTGAACGCCCGTTCCTTCACGGAGTTGCCCGCGCGGTCGGTGCAGTTCGAATGGGCCATCGGCGACGCCCAGGACAGGGCGAATCGGAACCTGCCTAGCAACATGCAGACGATCCGCCGGGGGAGCGCCCTGGCCATCAAGGAACTCGGCACCGCAGACCCGACAACAATCGTCTGCGAAGTGTATTCCAACAGGGACGTGCTGCTGACCAAGAAGACGTTCTTCTTCCCGAGTAATGGTAAGAGCATGGGTGCTCACTCTTTATTGCTCACTCCGAGCAAGTAAAACTTCTTGCCTCAATATTGTATCAAGATTATAGTGTCAATAAGACAATCTTGCCTCAAGATTGTCTTACAAGGAGCATGCAACCTAATATCAAGAAAATAACAACATAGGATGTTTTTGCAATCTTGCATAAAGATTGTCATGACAAGAAAATGTCAAGATCTTGACATTTTCTTGTCATGACAATCTTTATGCAAGATGTGCAGGAATGCTGGGTGTAAATCTCCGCGCTCCGCTCTTCTATTGTGCGTGTTAATGACCTTGACGGCGACAATGAGATATCAAGAACATTCTTTTCAATCTTGACGCTGTCAAGATTTATGCAATCTCTATATTGCAAGACAAAATCAATATTGATATATCAAGATGTATGTAATATTTCATACGTCTTATTATAACAATTTTTATGCAATCTTTATGTAGTATTAACTACGCAATATTGACGACGTCAAGACAATATCAAGATCCGTCAAGATTGCAGCAAGAAGTTTTGCTTGTAGGGCTATTATGTGTCCACGATTATGGCGCAAGTTGCGCCATCAAAAGGGAAAACTAATTTATTTGTTTATTTAAACTGTTTATTTTTTTTTTAATTTAAATTATTGACGGATTTTTTTTAATAAAAATTGTTCATTTTTTTCATTTAATTTTTTTCTTTTATTTCTTTATTGTTTTTTCTTTCTTTATTTTTTTTGTGTGCGTGTGTGTGCTTGGATTGTCTGGAAGAGAAAAAAAGCGATTCTATACCAAGCATAATTCGAACTCTTAAAAAATTAATTATATATAAACAAATAATAGTTATAATTAAAAAATAAATGATAATAATATTTAAAAAATAAATAAATAATATTTCAAAAAATGAATAAATAACGTTTTAAAAAATTAATAAATAATATTCAAAACATAAATAAATGAAAAAGAGGGGTAAAAAAATGGCAAGAGGAATGTAAAAAATTTGGGGGAGGGGGGGGGACGAGCACCCGTGGGTAAGAGCCCACGAGCGCCAGACTTACGTCATTTTACAAAGACCCAAAATTTTGTCCCTGCGCACTAGGGTGGGGCGAAAAATAAAAAGTTTTTCAGATCAACTTCTAATAGTTGCCAAAAGGTGTCTTTGGTGATAGTTAGCTTTTGTGCAAAATTTGAGAAAAATCGG
>JAXGGA010009258.1:0-52331 GCA_038373865.1 Uloborus plumipes | reverse complement strand
CCCGCAGAACTTCAAACGAATCCCGCTCCCCGCGATTCTTTAACGCGGAAGAATTAATTGTTTTAAACATAATTTGAAAAACTATTTGTACTACACGCTTCGTCACTGAGTTCTGCGGCCAAAATGTGAAAGCCCGAAGAATTTCAAGCGAAGCTTGAGTCCCCGCGATTCCCTCATGAGGAAACATGGTTTTAAACATAACTGAATATCAAATAGAAAAACAAAGTGTCGTCACTGAAGTTCTGCGGATAAAATGTGAAGACCTGCAAAACTTCAATTGAAAATCTGCGCCCCTGCGACTCTCTTGCGAAAAAATTATTTCAAACATAATTTGAAGAACTGATTTGTGTACCTACCGCAATCTGTGTCACTTAAGATCTGAGTCCAAAATGTGAAGGCTCGCAGAATTTCAGACTAAGTTTGCGTTCCTGCGATTTTCACGCGGATAAAAATAATCGTTGGAAACATTATTTGAATAACGAATGTGTACTGCAAGTTTCGTAGCTAAAGTTCTGTTGCCCAAATAAGAAGCACTGCAGAACTTCAAACGAAGCCTGCGCAAGTGTCATCACTGAAGTTCTGCGAAAAAACAGGAAGGTCCTCAGAAGCTCAAGTCAAGTCATCCGCACGTCTGCTGTGGTCTATATGGCACTGCCATATAAGTCGGTAGCACGATAAGTCGATAAGCAGGCAATAATGCCGGTAGTCTGCCATTACGGCGCCGACATTATTGCCTGCTGCTCTGCGAGACATGGGCTACGAGCGAAACGTTTTTTTTTTTTTTTTTTTTTTGTTCCTTTCGATTTTTTTTTTTTTTTTTTTTTTTTTTTTTGCGCGCTTTTGAACTATAACGTTTTTTTTTTCTTTGCTTAATTTTGAATACAATTGTTCTGCAGCCCCGATGTCTGTTCTGCGACGTACGTCGCCGATTTAGCAGTATTCTGCTTTCGGGGACTAGACCAAAACAACTTTATACACTGTAAAAATGAATGATGTTTTCACTGTATATTACAGTTCATTTTATAGTAATAAACTACAAGAATTGCTAACTTTACAGTAATAAGCTGTAAAATTGCTGGTTTTACAGTTTATTACAGTGCATTTTACAGTTTTAAACTGGAACCTCTGTTGCCAGTATTATATTGTTGTTTTTACAGTATAATACAGCTAATTTTTCGGCAATAAACTGTAAAATTGCTAACTTCACAGTAATAAGCTGCAAAATTGCTAGTTTTGCAGTTTATTACTGTGCATTTTACAGTTTTAAATTGGAACCTCGGGTGAAATTAGTATACTGCAAAAACAACAGTTCCTTTTGCGTAGTGTAGAAACAATATTATACGAACTACCACCACTTTGTTCAAAGGAAGTTTTTGATTTTCGGAATTTACAATGATGTCCAATAAATTAGAATAAACTTCTAAGTCATGTAGGTTAAAAAATGTCTATCTTTTGCTTATTTTATGAATTCAACAAGAAATAAAATTCAAAAAACAATATACGCTATGTTATATCGCAAATTTCGCTTCTGAATGATATAAATTTTAATTGGTTTAGCGTTAATAAAACTTAATGTTTAACATTAATATAAAATTTCTCAATGATAGTTAATTGTTTAGTTATTAATTTCTAAAGTGCACTTACAATACCATATTTTAGTCTTCTATTGCATAATTTGTTGTCATAAATAACTTGTGAAATACTCTCATTCCTGTCAAGTCGTCTAGTTATTGTATTCTACATCCCTGAGTCACAAGCGATTCGATATCCCCAAACTCCCCAAGATTTTGGGGTTAAAAAAAAAAGAAAAGAAAAGCTTTAGCATTAAGATTAATTTTCTAATACGTAATGGCTGAAAACATATGCGATATTAATGACATGGCCTGCTTGTCTCATATGATTTTTGAACCAAATACTTGCCATAAATGCTCTTAAAAACATTTTTTTAATAACAGTATTTCTCTCATTCTCTGATTTCTTTGTTTTAGATAACAAGCCAACATATGTCTTCGTTAATCTTGATATCTTAGATATAGACTACATAAGTGAGGAAAGTATGGTAATTATTTTTTGATTTTTACTTGCGCTTGTTAGAATACTCGTTAAATGTAAATAACATTACTTAAAATCAATTTTATTGTAAGTTTGTGTTTAGGGATGCGACATCGATGGCAAAACATCGATGGTATTTTTAAAAAGAGCAAAAAAATCGATGTTTTCAAACATCGATGTCTCCAAAACGACACCTGAAGCACGACTTAAAAAATTTAAATTCTCATCAACAATTCAACGAAACTAAAATACAATATTACTAAGTTACGCTGATCAATGAATTGAGAAAATTACTCTTGTTAAGATTAATGTTGAGCAATCCGCCAACTTGCAACCGAGGTCGTTATCCGTAAAGTCTGTTTCTCTGCACCTTGACTTCTGTCTGCAGGAAAACAACTGATAGGCGTAAGGTATCCAACAAAATAACAAGTGCTTATTTTTGAATAGAAGAATCGCACTATCGGTAACTTGTTTTCTGTCCATTTTCAGGAGATTTTGTCTGGAACTACACCCCTTTAGGGGTGATGGAAATTGCTATTCCTCAAGCCTATGAATATGAAGAGTCAAACGCATTTAAGCACGAAACAGTCATATTTTAGAAGATATTTTATCCTAACGAGAATCGTTACTGTAAAAAGCGTAAAATTATCTGTTTCAAAACGCAAAAGCACTACGGTTTTTAAATTATTATTCATTTTTACTATATATTATATTAGTATTATTGTAATACATTATTTTTATATATTATTATATATAGAGATGGAACGAAGCGGCATTTGGCCGAAGCGCCGAATACCGAAGCTTCGGCTGGCGCACATATTGAAGTTTTTGAATTAAATGCATAATAAATGCGTAGAGTTTTATACTTTTCTCCATATGTTTCAATATTCTTAATTCTTAGCGTTACACAATATTTTCAGCTTACTGTAGCATTCTTAAATTGATTTCATTTATTAAAGTTTATTTTTATTTTGGTTCTTTTTATTTCAATGTTCTTAGTATTATACAACATTTTCAGCTTACTGAGTCATTCTTAAATTAATTTCACTAATTAAAAGTTTTCTTGTTTTGTTTTGCTTTGTACTGCTAGTACAAGAAAAGACGACATTACTGGTTTTGTATTGCAAATTAGTAGTAGGAAGCTCTACTTGGAACATGAGAAGCTCAGTCTGCAGTCCAGTTAATGTTTTATAATAAAACAACTGATATGATCATGTATTGTACCATAGAACTACCAAATCTACTACTATTTACGTTGTGTTATATATTATAAATATCTTAATATTCTTAATGCAAAATGCTTCAGTTTTTGATGAATTCGAAAAAATAGTATCATGCATTCTTTTTTACTTGTTTTTCATTTGGTATTTATTTTAAGAGGATTATTTAATAATGTCACAAGTTCAAAGAAACTATTCATTCCAAGGTTGAGTTTTGGAAATCACAAGCAATGAATCACAAGTAATAGAACTTTCGTTGCCTAAAGAAAAAGAGCTAGAACTGTACATGAACAAGCCACTCTGAAATAGGAAAAATTGTCCACTGAATTGGTGGATGGAAAATAAGACAATTTTTCCAGGATTATCAGAATTAGCCGAACGCTACTTATCTGCTTCAGGTAGCACTGTATACAGTGAAAGAACATTTTCCGAAGCTGGTAATGTGTACGAGAAGAAAATAAGCAGGATTCTGCCTAAAAATGCTGAGACATTGGTTTTTTGCAGCATAATTCTAAGTTGTGTGACAAATGAGCAGGTATTCTATGAATTCAAGTATAAATGACGAATCTTTTTAAAAGTTAATCAACTAATCAGAATTTATTCTTTTTTAATTATAAATACTTAAAATGCGGATCTCGGGTGGCTGTGTGCTACTAATGGACTGGACCGCTTCCTAATATTTTGATTTATACAAAAATAAATAAATAAGATTTAGCTTTAAGTTATGTATTAACAATTACTTACTTGTTTTACTATATCCTGATTTTGTTGTTTAGAATCCTGATCAATGAAATACATAATAAGTTAATATATGTTGATAGATTAATGCATCTCTTTAAAAAAAAAACTGAAATTGTGTACCTATAAATTTCAAAAAACATAAAATTTTAAAAGAAAGTAATTCAGGATGCATAATAGTTGCACATCTGCCCTTGTACACATAAGAACCATTACCATTGTTCAAAGTTTCAAAGCTAGAAATCATTGAAAAATATTCAATGCAGTATATTTATATAGCTTTTATTTTAAAACTAAAGTTTTTTTGAACAAATATAACGAAATAATAACGAATAATATTTAAACGAACATATTGTTAATAAATATTTTATTAATTATTGAAGGCATTCTGGCTTCAAATGTTCAATACGCACATATTTTTAATTGAATATAAATTTCTATTATGCTTTATCATGATGAACAATTTTGAGTTAAAAAGACTATCTTATATGATAATTGTAACAGAAAATTTGCTGCATAAATTTCAGGCCGAAGCAGCCGAAGCGGCCGAATCACAACTCATGCTTCGGCCAGACCGAAGCTTCGGCAAAATGGCCGAAGCTTCGGCTCGGCCGAAGCTTCGTTCCATCTCTAATTATATATTACTACTATTGCATTTTTGTTCTACATCTTATTATTATGATTATATTATGACTATTATATCATCATAATAATTTTATAATATTAATAGTGGTATTATTTACTAAATGTGGAGAACCAGCAGAGAGAAAATTTGATACTCCTGTACAAGCGTATTTTACGCCTTAAAAATCTAAAGTACACCTCAAAAATAAAAACAAGCGTTTTTTACCCTACTTGTTTTACATAAAAAAATTAGCATCATTGGGAAAAAACAAGTAATATGATTTTAAAAATATTTCATTTAAACGTGTTGTCTTTTTTTTTTTAAATAAATATCAAGTATTCTAATGTGTTCATTTTTTAAAATATAAAAAAGTTTCAAATAATGGATAAGATTTCCCGAGCTGACATTTTTAAAACTTCACATCATTGTTTTTCTGAGAAATCTCTGATTTGTAATAAAAAATAAGTTTTCTGAACATAATTTAAAAACATACGCTGCTTACATATTTAAATTCATGAAAACGACTATTATTCAAATCGATTATCTTGAAATCGTACTGTATCAATGATCAGTTATAATTACTTAATTGTTTGAAGCAAATAAACATTTTTAGTAATCGTTGAAAGTCAAAGAAAAGTATTGATTTTAATTCTTCTTTATCACAGAAGGAAAACATCACGAAGAATAAGTTCAATTGTTAAACCGTTATCAGGCATCTTGATGCGTTTTCCAATAATATACACACACGCAAAATACACCCGTTGCAAAAGACTTCTGATCTAAGAAGAAATAAAAGTCAATAGCTAACGCTTTACAAATGCAAGTTCAACGGACGCCAGTTAATTGAATCAACAGCTCTAATGAATTAACTTGTCAAAACAGAACAACATCCAGCTTTATTGAATTAACCGCTTTATTGAATCAAAACTGGATAGAACAGGAGTGATTCATATAACTGGTGGTTACTGTATCTATATTTGCATATCTATACTTATGCCTATACATCTGTATTTATTTTTACCTAACCGCCAATGCTGATTGGCTGAAGTAATGTACTTATAACTATAATAATCTTTGGATTAATCCACTTATAATACATCAACATGTAATATTGTTTAGCCTTTTCTATTACTAATAGTATTAAATTTATTACTTTTATTTTTGTAAAAAACATGATTTTTTTTAATTCAGAGTTACATACATACATACAAACAAGAACACATGTGAAACTAATAGTTAAATTATATTTTAAAAAAACTAAAAAATACGCTTTCAGAGTTAATCAAACTAAGTACAACTGAAGTTGTTCTGAGAAATTCTTAAAAGACAAAGTCACGTTTTCTACAAATACAAATGTAACATACTTATTATTATTATTAATAAGTAATTAATAATAATAATAAGTTATTAACGGGTTAACTATAGGTTAAACTAAAGGTAACTAAAGGTTAAACTATATTTTTCATGAGACTATCTGATTACGCGTACTTTAATAATTTAGTATTAACATTAGTATTAAATATATTACTTTTACATTTGTAAAGAACGTGAATTTTATCTTTTATTCAGATTTACATACAGACATAGAAACAAGCATACAAACAAACGCACATGTGTAACTAATAAAAGCGCATTAAAAATGGTTGCATTTTTTCGATGTAATGGCGTTGGGACTACAAAACTTTGATATTGAGTAAATGATAGCTATAAACGAATCATACTAACACAAATTTCAGCCGCAGAGGTTGAGAGTTACGTCATTCTGTATCAGTATTCAAAAATATTGCTTGTTGATTTTATATTTTCATCGAATTTTGAACTTAAAAAGTATTAAAATATTAAAGCAATAGTATTTTTGAGAACTTTTGCTGTCTTGAATTTTTTTTTCACTTTCATGCTGAGAATGCTTTCGTACACAGGTAAAAAATGAATGTTGTTTTTACAGTTTAATACAGCTAATTTTATAGTAATAAACTGCAAAATTACTAATTTTGCAGTACAAAACTGTGAAATTGCTAATTTTACAGCAATAAACTGTAATATTGCTAATTTTACTATTTATTACAGTGCATTTCAGTTTTAAACTGGAACCTCTGCTGCCAGTATTATACTGTTGTTTTTACAGTGTAATACAGCTAAATTTCACGCAAATAAACTGTAAAATTCCTAACTTTACAGTAAGAAACTGTAACATTGCTATTTTTACAGTTTATTACTTTGCATTTTACAGTTTTAAGTTGGAACCTCGGCTGCCAGGATTGTACTGTAAAAACAATAGCTCATTTTTTGCAGTGTAGAGAAGGGTGCAATATCATTTTAATACCTAAACAGCCCTTATGTTTTTCAATTGTAGGTATATTTGTTAGAAATTCTTCATAATGTAGCAACTTCTTCATTTTATCATTCTGTTTACTCTAGGAGTATTCGATTCAATTCTATGTAAACGAATATTGGAGAGATATGCGTTTGAACAGTTCTTATTTCGGCAAGAAAAATCGAATTCAGGTGCCGAGAAATTGGGTTCCGGACCTCTGGACTCCTGATACCATCTTTGAGAATTCGAAAGGAGGTTGGATCTACCCCATCTCTGTCCCGAATGTCTGCGTGCAGTTCCATGATTTTTCCTACATTCATCGATTCACCAGGTAATTTTGTTTTTATCTCATTTCTTTGTCGTGATTTTTATTAGATACTTTCGAAATTTCGTGGAGGATTCTTTCATCCGTGAGTCTGACTGATTTTGATGTGAAGGAGTCGGAGTTAGAGTTGAAGACTCAGAAATTTTCAGGCACTGTAAAATATAAATGTTATTTTTACAGTATAATATAGCTTATTTTATAGTAATAAACTGTAAAAATTGTTAATTTTACAGTAATAAACTGCATAATTGCTAATTTTACAGTTCATTACCGTGCATTTTACAGTTTGAAAGTGGAGCATCTACTGCCAGTATTATACTGTTGTTTTTACAGTTTACGGCAATAAACTGTAAAATTTCTACTTTACAGTAAGAAACTAAAATTGCTAGTTTTACAGTTTATTACTGTGCATTTTACAGTTTTCAATTGGAGCATCGGCTGCTTGTATTATACTGTAAAAACAACAGTTCATTTTTTGCAGTACGGTAAAAATTATCTTATTTTTAAGAATCTGTAGTCTACATAGAACATACATTTATCTGAAACCTTTTCTCTTAAATGTTTACTTTTACTGTGTAATTTTTTACTGTATTTACTGTGTAAAAAAATACACTAGAGTTTACAAGTCCATACGGACAGCTATATTATTGTATCCAAATGTTTTCGTTAAACTTTTTAATAGAGATAAACAGCATAGAATATCCATAAACGAGATTAAGGGAGACATGTTCTCCTTAAAGCTGCTATCAAGCCCTTAACTTAAGCCGTACCATACTTGCGAACTCTCACTGGTGAACTATACTAATTATTGCTACCAATGTGAAGGTAATCTCAACCGCAATGAGAGGCCATTTGCCTTCATCTCGTTAGTGGTTTTCCAGAAAGATGATCTCTAATAAGAATAAAACTCGCATCCTGAATAAGTCAGCTTACAAACAAGACTCATTAAAAATTATAAAGAACTTATTCCGAGATTTTTATCTCATTTTTTTGTAATTTAATGGTTTCCTCTTTTTTTCACAGGTATAGTATGAAAGTCACGTGCTCGATGACGTTTTACTCTTATCCCATGGATACGCAAAACTGTTTCTTGAGCATAGCATCACGTAAGTTAATGTTCTTTAAGTATGCAAAAATGGGCATTTAAACAAAAAATCTGTCGTTTAGGAAAAAAAAAAATGATGTAACATTAATGTGTCATGCATTTTGTGCACTTGTATTTGTCACACTTGTATTTCGGAGGAGCAATGATCTCCCAATTTAAATCAGCTTTGTTTAAACATTTTTTGTTTTATATGTTGTAATAAAGCATATGTTATTTTTTAAGCAATTTTGATAAAAAGGAATTATAGAAATATATTCCAGCCACTCGTGGTTCACTCAGAAATACATCAAAATCAATGCAGATGGCAGCACTGGCGATGATGATCTTGGGGGGAAGGCAGAAATGCGGAGCTTTTGATTTATGGTTTTTTATTTCTCTCCCCCGTCTTTTTTTTTTTTTTTTTTTTTTTAATCAATACACTCAGGCAGCCACAACGTCTCATTTGAAGTGTTGCTTCAAGTATTGCTTCAATGGGAAGCTTCCCCATTTTAAATGGGGAAAAAATTTTCCAAAATGTTTTTTTCTGAAAAAGCGCGGTCAGAAAACATGGATGCATATTTTTTTTTTTTTTCAAAATTTTGACACTCATTTTCTTTCTTAAAAGAATAATCTTAAAGGCCGCTTTTTTGCTGTTTCATTTTCTTTGGCTGACGTCACAAGTCCGCAAAATGCTCCAACCAAGGTTACTTTGCAGAGGGACAGCGATTTTGGGTTCGAACTTTCCATTATTTCAGAGCTGGGGTTAACAGAGATCCAAAATTAATGACACCAAGGTTTCTCCTCTTGTGCCATATACGAGAACGCGCTTTGTTTGAGAAGTTGAACATTTGAAAAAAAAATCTATCTATAAAAAAAATGTATGTATGTTCCTTTTTGTATATTTGTTTGTTCCTTATACAAATCCAGTTTTCGTCGGATTTTCATCAAACTTGGCACAGAGGTTCCTTGATGCACTAGAATTCACATAGGCTGGGTTTTGAAATTTTAAAAAGTCCAAAAAGCTAAAAATTCAAATTTTTTGTCTCAAAATGGCCATTTTCTTTCAATTTTGAATATATCTATACATATAAAGATGACGGTGTTTGTTTGTTTGTTCGTTTGTAACCGCTGGCCAGAAGCCCCCACAGCACCTACAGACCTGAAACTTGGCTCAAAAATTCGAACGTATCCCAGTAAAATGCACCTCGAAGGCCAAATTTTAAATTTCGAATTAGTTATTTTTAAATTAATTAATTAGTCTCATTTTTGGTGTATCCGCCATAATTGAGGGGGGAAAACCTTCCCCCACCCCAAAACATTATATATCGCTGGAAAGGGTTTTTTTTCTGAAAAAGAAAAGTTTTAGCACGTTTCTGTCCGTTAATTAGGACAGGAGATATTAATTAATCAAATTTAGTCAATTTTCAAGGCTTAACTATGTACGCAATACTGAAACACTAGATCCATTTTCCAGATCAGCTACTCTTTTGTCCCTGAAGTTACTTTGTGGTTTAAATTTGCGTATAGATTTAAGATTTGAAAATTTATTCAATTTGATTAATTAATATCTCTTGTTACTTACTTAACTTTCTGTCTTTTATATTTATTTGGCGAATTGATTTAAACTTTAACATGACTTTAAGTGGAATTTAAAAGGTTGTGGAGAGCATTTGAACTAAAGGATATAATAATTTTTCTTCAGATGGGTCGGAGTGAATTTAAATTTATTCAGTTGACTTCCTCAAAATTCGGTGTTACCGAAAATGTCAGAATGGAACTATTATTGTTAAAAAAATAGTGATGGCTATTCAGTTACTCTTCGTATTTGGCGTCGTAAAGTTTGGCAACAATCGGGAAATTTACCAAACCTCCCAGCCAGTGAAACACTACTTTCTCCAAATCAAAGAAAAAGAAAGCGCTCTGGTAAGGAACAGTTGTTTGCAGTCTAAAGAGTATTTTATTGCATGTTTAAAACATGTATTTAATGCCGCCATCACTAAATTTTTAACAATAATAGTTCCATTCTGACATTTTCGGTAACACCGCTATTCAGTTACTCTTCGTATTTGGCGTCGTAAAGTTTGGCAACAATCGGGAAATTTACCAAACTTCCCAGCCAGGGAAATCTTGCTTATTTGAGGGTCACTGTTAGATTGTAATCACTTCAAAGAGATGGTGCGAAAGACATTATATTTCTTTCCTTTTAATGTTCACATTAAAATCATGGAAGAATGGTTGTGGCTGAGCTACCTGATACAATCGGTTCCCTATGTTAATAAATTTAAATTTGGCGACCAATTTTACATTGAAATTACGGTTTATCGGTGAATTATATTAAATTTCAAGGGCAATATTGCTGTGTTCGTTGAGAGTTTTCGAAAATCTTGGCACAACAGTTGTGTCAAAAGTTCCATTGAAACGTAAAAATGTCGCTAAAAATAAATAAGTTCGTCACACGCACACACACACACGAAAAGAAGAAAAGTCTTAAGAGTGAGTTAAACTTTATTTACATTAGTTTACATTATTTACTTCCTTTACATTTATTGCACGGGCATCGCCGTGCGGGTACTGCTAGTAGAGTAATAAAGATAAGCCCTAAAGCACACAAATTGATAAAATTCAACATATTTAAATATAAAGATTTTCCATTAAAGATTACGATTAGCAATGAATTATTAGTTTAAGGCTCACCTATTTCAAATAGTTTTTTTAAAGCTGTGTTGTATTATTAAGCACCCGGGTAAAGCCGGGTAATGAGCTATTTTGAAATAAAAAATGGCTAACAGTTAAAATATATATTTACCTTATTTTCTTTCAGTAGCGAACGACAACTCGAAAGTAGAATTCAAATGGCTGCATGAGCGAGAGGAGGGAAATTCTGGCATTCCAGACCTTGCAATAGCCAAGTTCGCACCGCTCAAGTATTACGTCAACAACGTAAATACAGGAAAACGGGTGCATTTATGGCCCAGTGGTAAGCTGTCTTCTTCACTTTTTAGCCACATATAAAATAGATAAGGGGGGGGGGCACGTGGGTCTAGAGGTAGAGTACTCTCCTCGTAAGCAAGTGGTAGCGGGTTCGAATCCCGCCTTGCCCATGGCTGTTATTTCATCCTCTTTGTGCCGTAAATCTGTCCTGTGTTGTCAGGAGGCAAACCGCATAGTAAGCAGTCCTCATGTATGTTGAAACTGATGGCTTCTGAAAAAAATAGATAAGGGAAGGGGCCATGTGGGCCTAGAGGTAGAGTACTCTTCTCGTAAGCAAGTGGTCGCGGGTTCGAATCCCGTCTTGCCCATGGATGTTATTTTATCCTCTTTGTGCCGTAAATATGTCCTGTATTGTCAGGAGGCAAAGCGCATAGTACGCAGTCCTCATGTATGTTGAAGCTGATGGCTTCTGAAAAAAAAGAAAGAAAAGAAAAAAAAAAATAGATAAGGGAAGGGACCACGTGGGCCTAGAGGTAGAGTACTCTCGAAGTAAGCAAGTGGTCGCGGGTTCGAATCCCGCCTTGCTCATGGATGTTATTTCATCCTCTCTGTGCCGTAAATCTATCCTGTGTTTGTCAGGAGGCAAAGCGCATAGTACGCAGTCCTCATGTATGTTGAAGCTAATGGTTTCTGAAAAAAAAAAAAAATAGATAAGGTGTTTGAAGGGAAAGTATAAAAGCTGCTTTTTAAAAATGCGACTAACAAGGGACTATTATTATTATTATTTTTTAATACTCAACGTGAGAGAAAAGACTGTTTGGTTTAAAAAAAAATACGGAGCATTAGTCTTATTGTATGTAGCAATCTTCATTGAATATACTTCATTTATAAAACTTTTTTTTGTATGTTAACTGTTCATTTGCTTCTAACTATACAACTAATGAGACAACAAAATTTTTTTACAAATTTTGTATACAGATGGTATTTTTTATGATTAAATGTGTCAGATTTTTTGTAGAATCACAAAATTTAGCGTATTAATAACAGTTTCGACTGCATTCTACTGTCTTTCCAGGCGACTTCACTGTCCTCTACGTCAACTTCACCTTCGTGCGGCACATCAGTAGCCACGTGTTCAACGTGTTCGTGCCCAGCGCCATGGTGGTGGTGCTCTCCTTCCTCACTTTCTGGCTGAGCGTGCGCTCGGTGCCCGCGCGCGTAGCCCTCGGCCTCACCTCCCTCCTTACCCTCTCGACGCAGGCGTCGCAGGCGCGCAGCCATCTGCCCCCCATCAACTACTTGACGGCTCTCGACGTCTGGCTCTTCTCCTGCGTCGTGCTCGTCTTCCTCTCCCTCCTCGAATACGCCACCGTCTACCACCTGCACAGGGAAAAGGTACCCTGTTTATAACATTGATGCGTAATATTATACAGCAAGCAAAACTTCTTGCCTCGAGATTGCATAAAGATTGACGCGTCAAGAAGGCAATCTTGCCACAAAACTGCCTCAAGATTGTTATGTTATTGATTTTACGTTGTCAGCGTCTTGCCTCAAGATTGACTTGTCAAAAATGCAATCTTGCCTCAAGATTGTTATGTTACTGATTTTAGGTTGTCAGCGTCGTGCCTCAAGATTGACTTGTCAAAAAGGCAACCTTGCCACAAGCCTGCCTCAAGATTGTTATGTTACTGATTTTAGGTTGTCAGCGTCTTGCCACAAGACGCTGACAACCACTTGTCTGTCAAGGAGTATGCAAGCTAATATCAAGAAAATATCAAGGTTGGTCGTTTCTGCAATCTTGCATAAAGATTGTCATGACAGGAAAATGTCAAGATCTTGTCATGACAAGGCTATATTAATCTGTAAGCAAGATGTGATTGCACATGCTTCTCTCTTCTATTGTGAGCGCTAATAATCTTGACTGCAACAGTAAGATACCGAGAACATTCTTTTCAATCCTGAAGCTGAGAAGATTTACGCAACCTTGATATTGCAAGACGAAATCAGTATTGATATGTTGAGATGTATACAATATTGTATACGTCTTGTTACAACAGTATTGTTGTTAAAATTATTATACAATCTTAATATCGCAAGACGAAAGCAATATTGATATGTCAAGGTGTATGTAACATTGCATACGTCTTGTTATAACAATCTTGTTATAACAATATTTATGCAATCTTTATGCAGTATTAAATACGCAATATTGACGCCGTCGGTACAATATCAAGATCTGTCAAAATTGCTGCAAGAAGTTTTGCTTGTAGGGATAGTCTGTCCATCAAGAATCGGCACCTCAAGGCCAAACAATTTCCCCACTTTCTATCCCTGCCAGCCGCCACGTCTAGCAGCCAGAGAAGTCTGACTGGAAAGGGAGGTTCCGGATTCGAATCCAAGGTTCGGACCTGGATGTACTTTCTCTCTCTTGCTCTTGTCCTTTGTGTGAATGCATTGTTTTTCTGTGCACAGTTGGGGGTAAACGGGTCCTTACGACATGTGTGTGTTGTGGAAGTCGGACGTCACAACAAATGACTGTACAGTTTTAAAAGTGAAGCAGCGCTACCCAAATTGCCATCCTAGCTAGGCACAAGACAGCTACAACAACAACTTTTCATCCTTTCGTCCTACTAGTTGTCATGGTCACGGCACGATGAAATTTCCCCTACATTGTTTCTTCTAATTGAATTTACTATTTGAGAAGCAGTGCGGGGAACAAGTTCATATTGTTGTAAATATGGCAACCAGAAGGGAAAAGGGGCAGAGAGAGAGAGAGAGACATTTGTTTGGTCTTGTCACGCCGTTTCTCGTAACATAGACCATAACTGGATTCACGACAAGAAACCGGTTCCATGGGAAATCGAGATGCAAGCTGAAGACAGGCATTTGAATCTTCATCCTTCCCCTCCTCCAAATAAGTTTTTTTTTATTCAAGAGACCTGAGCTGAATCTATGTTTTTGAAAGTGGATGTATGTTTGTATGTTTGTTCCTGATACAAATCCAGTTTTCGTCGGATTTTCATCAAACTTGGCACAGAGGTTTCTTGATGCACTGACTAGAATTCACATATAGGCGGGGTTTTGAAATTAAAAATAAATTCAATAAGCTCAAAATTTAATTTTTTTGTCTCAAAAGGACCATTTTCTTTCGATTTTGAATAGATAGAGCAATAGAGATAAGCCTTTAAGCATAGAAATTGATAAAATTTAACACATTTAAATATGAGTATTTTCCAACAAAGATTACGATTAGCAATGAATCATCAATTTAAGGCTTACCTATTTCATTTTAGCATTTAGAAATGAGTTAAAAATAATTATAATTAGCTATGTTATATTAATAAGCACCCGGGCAACGCCGGGTAATAAGCTAGCAAAAAAGAAAAACTTCGCGGCATTTTCATAAATTAATTTCGATTGTAAAATTGAGTTTGCGATAGAAAATGGTCAGTTTTGATATATAATAGATAGCATTAGCTTTATCCATATCATTCAGCAATATATTTCATTACCAGAATTTTAGTTCGAAGAAATCACTAAGAGGTTCAATTATGTTGAAAAAAAAAACGTTCCTTTTAAACTAAAATGAAGAAAATCTTCATTCAATCGATACAAGCGCTGTGCTTTACGTGGTGTACTGCAATAAGGCTATTTTAATGCTTGGTATGTTAGCGATATAACATTTAATTTGACGAATCGAACGGTATGTCGTTAATATTTAAAAGCTTTAAGATTATTTGAGCCATTTATCAGTACAACCCTTTTTTATTGATCGAAATATCTTATTTATGAGTTATTGAATCTATTCAGGGGCAGCAAGTGCTCTTGTCACTTTTGAAGGAAAATACATTGTTGTTTTCTTATCTTTTAAAACATGGAATATTGATGTGATAATCTGTATCGCTAAATTTTTTAGCAATGCAATTGCAAACTACAGAATAGGGTTGGGGGAGGGGAAAAAAGGGAGGAAAAAAAAGAAAAACAAATACTGTGAAGTTTTCTCAGAATGTATGACAGACTATAGTTGTATAATCAATAGTTGATAGGACACACAAAAATAAAAAAATAAAAAAAATCACGTTATACATAGAGCAAAAGTTTTTTGAAATAAATATTTTTTTATTCTTAAAAAAAATCTTTCAGAACCAGTTTCTTTGTAGATCGTTAACCTTGAAATTGAGATTGAGAGTCAGTATGCTTAGCTACAGATTTACTTGCATAGGAAAAACGTGAACTATCATAGATACTAGTGGTGAGGAGTAATAGAGTCGGGCTGATTTTGGGGTAAAGGGGTTAGAGTCGGAAAGTACAAATTTTAAAACACCTTGGTTATTTTGCCTCCGAGTCTGCATTTTTGTTATGACTGTGGAGTCAGGGTAAGAGTGCTGCTGATTTTTGAGTAAAAGAATGGCAGCTAGAGTCGAAGGCTCATTATTTCTTGGAGTCGGAGTCGGGTCATTTTCTCTGAGAGTGCGTTTTTATCATTTCTGTGGAGTCAGAGTCGGAGTCTTACTGATTTTTGGTTAAGGGAATCGCTGTCGGAGTAGAAGGCTCAAAAACTCTATAGGGGTCAGAGTCGCTGATTCTCCTTCAGAGTCTGCATTTTCGTCCTGGGTCGGATGACTCGGACTGATCTTTGGGTAAAGGATTGGCATGGTGATTGTGGTGACTAACCAGGAAACTATGCTATTGTGTAACAGTAAAATAGTTTAAACAGGTAGCAATTGAAGTAATTTTGCTTCGATTCCAGATTCTTCTAGAAGCATAAATGATTTGCCCTCGTGTCTCCATTATCGAAGTATGATGTCTTAAAGTCTGTCCAAATATTAAAAAAAAAATTGTAGTCCAGTCATTGGTAGTTTTACCTGGAAAGTTTTCTGGAAGTTTTGAAAATTGGTACATTTATAGATTTTGATGTGCTCTTTTCGAATTTCCACTTTGCGACCTCGTACCTTTGCCGCTCGCGCCGCCATTTTGAAAAAATGGCGCCTATAAGAGATAATCTGACTATAACTCCTTTCTGACTTATTCTACGACAAAAACATCAATATACAAAATAAACTAAAGAAAATTTCCTACATTTTATGTCATAGAAACTTTTTTGTAAAATCAATAGTTTCGGCGTACGAGCGTAGTTAAGAGTTACTTAACGCGCGTTTTCGCAGAATAAGCTCCCAGGTGGTGAATCGTAACACGTCTTTTAAGCGAAACGTAAAAACACAATTCAATTCAGTCACTGATGAGAGCGATGAAATGTCTTGGAGGCCTTACTTATGGACGAGGGGTCCAGGAAAGCGTTCTATCCAAGTGGACTTTGGGCATGGTATTCTTGCATAATATTTGTGACGAAGTTGAAAAGTTTTGTAATGTTGTTTTTTCCAGTTCTGAGCAACATGTCCAAATGAGAAGCTCGCGGATTAATCGTGACAATAACGACGTTAAAAAATTGATGGATTGGCTGTGCAACCATCCACCTTTTCCTGAAGTCGACGATACCATGTCACTAAGCACTGGAGTTATCGGAGATGAAAAGATAAACTGTCATATGTCTTATGAAATCGGTTGTACCGGTATTTCTAAAATAATTGACTGCTATTTCCATACTGTTAAATTTAAACGAAATGACAGAATAAAACCACTTGGTGCTATGAATACAGCAATTCGAATAGAAGATGACATTGCACCTATTAATCCCTTATTAATTTTCCAGAGAATGTGCATTGCAAAAGAATCTGAACAAGAACTTAAAAAGTTCCTCTCCTACGAACTTGCCCCATTTCCGTTATCTCTTTTCAATGAGGAAGGCATGCGCAAATGCGTCAAATCTTCTATGTACAAGGAATTCAAAATACATTCTGGAGACATAATTCTGGAGATGCAATGTATGTCATCGACGGAGGGCACCTGTTACACCGAGTCATTTGGCAACAAGGGGAATCTTTTTCAGTTATTTGCTGTAATTACGTTAAATATGTGCAGTCAAAATATAGGACCAATGTCATAATCGTATTCGACGGATATCCGGAAGGTGCAGCAAGCTGTAGCACCAAATATGCGGAGCAATTTCGACGATCGCGAAAAAATGCAGCCGCAGATATTGTTTTTGACAAAACAATGATTCCAACTGTGGTCAAAAGTAAATTTCTGGGAAATGATGCAAACAAAAATCGGCTCATTAAAATGTTGAAAACAAAATTTGAAGCAGAGAATATTGGAGTCAAACAAGCTATAGAAGATGCGGACACATTAATTATCAATACTGTAATAAGTGTTTCATCAGCATTTGATTTCGTAATTGTTGTCGGCGAAGATGTAGACCTTCTTATTCTTTTGACAGCTCTATCCAAGAAATCTAACATATATATGCTTAAACCAGGAAAAAGGAAAAATTTCACGACAAATATATTCAACTGACAGTATCATAGATAAGACAGCCGCCGATCATATTTTATTTCTCCACGCCTTTAGTGGCTGTGATACAACAAGTGCCCTTTAAAATCAGGGAAAAATGAAGTTCATTATACTACGAAAAAATCCAAATTTAACCGAGTTTCTCAAAGCATTCATAAATCCAAACGCTGATCCAGAGATTATTTCTGAGGCTGGGGAACACTTCATTCTTGACTTATACGGTTACAGTGAAGTGAAAAGTAAAAAAAGCAAGACAAATATGACTTTAAACGACTATAGATATAAATGCTTTGTAAAATCAGCATATAAAAGTAAATTCAACATTGCTTCCCTACCTCCAACAGAAGTAGCTGCAAGACAACATTCGTTTCGAACCTATCACCAGATTCAGAAGTGGCGTGGGAATGAAAAAAATCCGGAGCAGTGGGGGTGGAGTAGAAATAAGAATGGGTTAGTTCCTGTTAAGACACTTGAACCACCAGCACCGCAATCCTTATTAAAACTTATTTCTTGTAAATGCAAAAGAGGATGACAAAAAGCCTGTGGATGCAGAAAAACTGAATTAAAATGCTCCGTTATATGTACTAATTGTACCGGTGATAATTGTCAGAATTCGCAAAGTTCATCACATGATAGTGATGAAGATGAAGAAACGGAGACGGTTCTTGAGCAAACGAATGATGAAATCGAAAAGGAAGAAGCTCACGATGAATTTGATGATCCCATCGCAGATAATGCCGGAGAAATTTTTGACGTCTCACTCACTACGGAAGACGTTGAACCAGCTACTCCTGATCCATCAGAAATATCCAAACGAAGAAGATTGCACTGAATTTCCAAATTATGTATTACATGTGAATTAGGATTACTAGGAAACAGCGTTAAAAAAAACGCGCAGCTTACCTTGACTCAAGACTGTGGAATCGAGGTTTTCTGCGAAAACGCGTTTTAAGTAACTCTTAACTACGCTCGCACGCCGAAACTATTGATTTTACAAAACAGTTTCTATGACATAAACTGTAGGAAATTTTCTCTAGTTTATTTTGTATCGTGATGTTTTTGTCGTAGAATAAGTCAGAAAGGAGTTGTGGTCAGATTACCTCTTATAGGCGCCATTTTGAAAAAATGGCGCCTATAGCTTTTTAGTTTTTTTTTCTATTACTATGCTATTCGTGTGGTTCCCTGGTAAAGTAGAGTCTCTTTTGACAGGCCGACGCATCAAACATAATTATGCTGGATTACTTTATCCAACTTATTCATTTTTTACTTTCAACTTTCATTGCTGAGCAGCTAGGTTTAACGGAAAAAAGCTTCGAGACACTGCCAAGCTTTGCCGAATTCACGTGCCGATAATAATTGCAAAATTACCAGAACGCGATCACTTGCCGAAAAAGACAATCAATCAGCAACCGCCATAGTCCGTGGAGATAGTGCAAACATATTTCATTTCCGGATACCAGTCTGAAATTTTATGTGGGGCTTAAATTCACATAGGAGGATAAAAAAAACGACGGGAGACACTTGATCGGAGGTCATGGTCATTCCGTGATAACGTCCTCAAAAGGCCGCTTTTACAGGTAAATACGTTCGTTTAACTGCTTAAAACTCCATCATAGATTGAAATATTGCAAAACACAACTATATCATCTGAAAGCTCTTTAAATGAGCTATTTAGAAAGAGTTAATTTTCTTTCTGCGGTCAAGTTCTCCCCTGTAATGACGTCATCAAAATGGCCGCTTTTACAGGTAAATACGTTTGTTTAACTCCCTCTAAAACTCCATCATAGATTCAAATATTGCAAAACTCAAATATATCATCTGAAAGATCTTTAAAAGAGCTATTTAAAAAGCTTAATTTTTCTTTCTAAGGTCAAGGCCCACCTGTGATAACGTCATCAAAATGGCCGCTTTTACAGGTAACTACGTTTGTTTAACTCCTCCTAAAACTCCATCATAGATTAAAATATTGCAAAACTCAAGTATATTATCTGAAAGCTCTTTAAAAGAGCTATTTAGAAAAAATTAATTTTTCTTTCTGAGGTCAAGGGCCCACCTGTAATGACGTCATCAAAATGACCGCTTTTACAGGTAAATACGTTTGTTTAACTCCCCCTAAAATTCCATCATATATTTAAATATTTCAAAACTCAACTATATCATCTAAAAGAGCTTTAAAAGATCTATTTTTAAAGATATAATTTTTCTTTATGAGGTCAAGGGTTTACCTGTGATGACGTCATCAAAATGGCCGCTTTTGCAGGTAAATACGTTTGTTTAACTGCTTAAAACTCCATCATAGATTCAAAAATTGCAAAACTCAAATACATCATCTGAAAGCTCTTTAAAAGAGCTATTTAGAAAGATTTATTTATTCTTTCTAAGGTCAAGGGCCCACCTGCGATGAGGTCATCAAAATGGCCGCTTTTACAGGTAAATACGTTTGTTTAACTCTCCCTAAAACTCCATCATAGATTCAAATATTGCAAAACTCAAATACATCATCTAAAAGCTCTTTCAAAGAGCTATCTAGAAAAATTTAATTTTTCCTTCTAAGGTCAAGGGCCCACCTGTGATGACGTCATCAAAATGGCCGCTTTTGCAGGTAAATACGTTCGTTTAACTGCTTAAAACTCCATCATAGAATCAAATATTGCAAAACTCAAATGCATCATCTAAAAGCTCTTTAAAAACGCTATTTAGAAAGATTTATTTATTCTTTCTAAGGTCAAGGGCCCACCTGCGATGACGTCATCAAAATGACCGCTTTTACAGGTAAATACGTTCGTTTAACTGCTTAAAACTCCATCATAGATTCAAATATTGCAAAACTCAAATACATCATCTGAAAGCTCTTTCAAAGAGCTATCTAGAAAAATTTAATTTTTCCTTCTAAGGTCAAGGGCCCACCTGTGATGATGTCATCAAAATGGCCGCTTTTGCAGGTAAATACGTTCGTTTAACTGCTTAAAACTCCATCATAGAATCAAATATTGCAAAACTCAAATGCATCATCTGAAAGCTCTTTAAAAGAGCTATTTAGAAAGATTTATTTATTCTTTCTAAGGTCAAGGGCCCACCTGCGATGACGTCATCAAAATGGCCGCTTTTACAGGTAAATACGTTTGTTTAACTCCCCCTAAAACTCCATCATAGATTCAAATGTTGCAAAACTCAAATATATCATCTGAAAGCTCTTTAAAAGAGCTATTTATAAAGATTTAATTTTTCTTTCTGAGGTCAAGGTCCCACCTGTAATGACGTCATCAAAATGGCCTCAAATGACGTCATCACAGGTGGGCCCTTGACCTTAGAAAGAAAAATTAAATCTTTCTAGATAGCTCTTTGAAAGAGCTTTTAGATGATATATTTGAGTTTTGCAATATTTGAATCTATGATTGAGTTTTAGTGGGAGTTAAAAAAAACGTATTTACCTGTAAAAGCGGCCATTTTGATGACGTCAGTACAGGTAGGACCTTGACCTCAGAAAGATAAATTAAATCTTTCTAAATAGCTCTTTTAAAGAGCTTTCAGATGATATATTTGAGTTTTGCAATATATTAATCTATGATAGAGTTTAAGCAATTAAACGAACGTATTTACCTGTAAAAGCGGCCATCTTGATGACGTCATCACGGGAGTTCATGACCCTTGATCAAGTGTCTCCCGGCGGTTTTTTGTTCTTATATATGTACCTAAGCTCTGTACCAAATTTCACACTTTTATCCGAAAGTGAAATATTTCGGCTATTTTTGTCGCTAACTCCACAGACTACCAGAAAAGACATAACACACGCTGGATCCAAAGTGGTGAAACTTAATCTTGATGCGTCGGTTCGACTATATAGTAGCCTTGTTATGATAAGGAACATGTGATAATTGTGTTCAGAAAAGCGGCCCTGGATCATTGCACCAGTGTGAATGGGGTTATCCATCTTGACGAAATGCTACCGTCATTTATGAATAAGTTTGACGTGATATTTTAAGTGCTGAATTCAGCTTGTTTTTTTGCAAATCGAACTATTGTCCAACATATAGTAAACATAGTAAAGATGTCAGTTATTTAAGAACTCTCCCTCAAAGGGTTCATTAAAGTAATGATGGATTTATCTATCACTTACATTTGAATTAAAAATGAACTTTTCTTTTTTCAGATTCTTAAGAAAAAACGTGCAGCTGAGCAGAACAATCAGTGGGCAGACAAAAGATCAGCGCTTCCACCCGTAGCGGGCGAGAAAAGTGAAAAAGAGAGAATAGCACCGAAGACGTCACTCTGTCCAAGCAAGACCGTGCCTTCTGCAGCCGACGTTGAAGAAGACACTCAGTTCTTGGACAAATTGTGTCGCGTTCTCTTCCCAGTCACTTTTCTGATATTTTCCGTTGTGTACTGGATTGGTTATTTGGGTCTAATACGATAGCATTTACGGATCAACTTTTCCTATGCTGTATCCCAGTGATTGCCAGAGAGTTATATGTGGTCCGCGAAGGTGACCCGTGTGGGGCCATTTTACTGCTCAACGTTTACGAATCAAAGAATACTCTCTGAAACTTCTCGAACTGCTGCTGAATTTGCCTTCTCTTTTAATTGCCTAAATACAGGACAAGTGCATGAATGTGCCTACCCAGGTAGCACAAATAACCTTTAAACGTTTTATAAACGTTTTTAAGCGGTTGTTACAACGTTAATAACTATTTTACAACCTTTAAAAAACGAAGTGTGCTACTTGGGTATGTGGCTCCGAGGCAAGGGCGTCCCGAACTAAAATTTTTTGGAGGTGGAAAATTATCAATTTGCAGAATGAAGTTCCAATTTTACCGAATGGTAAAATACAAGCATGCATACATGTCGTACATGCATAACATTTAGTGAGAAAAAAACATTAGGCATCTTTTAAAAAACAGTTCTAAAAACTAGAAAGAACAAATAATCTCAATGTTGCAACATTGGCTTCAAATTGCTGCATCGTCAGGAAAATGTGCCGAATACGGAAATTATTGGGAGGTCACAGTGACCTCACGTGACCTCCATCGGGGCGCTGCTGTACTCACTATTCAACGTTTACGAATCAACGAACACTCTCTGAAACTTTCCGAACCGTTGCTGAATTTGCCTTCTCTTTTAATTGCCTTAATACCGGACAGGTTCATGCATGTGCCTATGTGGCTCCGAGGTAGAAGCTTCGCTTCGATTGGCAGATGTCGTGGGTTCGATTCCACCGGAGCTATGGGTGGTATTTCCTCTCTTTGTGAAGCTGAAAATCTCCTTGTGTTGTCTCATATGAAGGGCCAGGGAGAAAAAGATGAAAGTCACTTTTTCGTCAATTTTGAGATACAGTGAACTCTCACTTATACACCGCCTCATTTATGCGCCTTTTTCACTTATACGACGATTTTCAATGATCCCAGCACATTCCATAGCAAAATAAAGATAATATCATTCGTTTATGCGTCGCTCTAAAGATAAATATTTCACTTATGCGCCGAATTTTCCGTAAAATGTAAAAAAATTATTTATTTTCTTAAAAAATAAGCATAATTCTTTACTTTCCTCTTTAATCTTTCCCCTTTATTGCTCATAGAAGGCATTTTTTCCGCATGAACTAGAGTTCGGAGAGGGACAGCTATCTATTATGAATCGTTTTAAAGGGAACAGTTTGTGATAGGTGTGCTACAATTTTTGTTTTCTCTTTATCATTGTAGTTACGTTACAGTAATTGCCAAACCGTAGTAATATGTCCCTTTTCTATAGAAACATTCTTATTCATTCTCTCATTAGAACCTATGTTGCGTTTTAGTCCTTTAAATAGGCTGGTTCACTTATGCGTCTCTCTCACTTATGCGCCTTTTTCTGTTGGTCCCTTGGCCCGGCGCATAAGTGAGAGTTCACTGTATTAGCGCTATCTAGGGGCTATGAAGGACCAGTATCATCTGGTAGAACAACAAGGGGGAAAAAAGATGAGAAGCGACCGAAATGTGCATGAAAACTCGAAAAACTACATAAGAAGCTATGAAAAATCAAACTTTTCGTTTTTCTCGAAATCGCTTTTTGGTCACTTTCATCTTTCCCCCCTGGCCCTTCATATGTTAATAAAAAATTCTAACCTCTCCCAGCAGTGGCAACCAATATCTTCTTAACGATTGGAGGTGATTCTCGGTAGCAAATAATGTATGCATTCAAAAAATGTCTTACTATACTATTTTGATTGCTACGTATCATGGGTGCCCACATGCGATATTTTAATAGGGAAGGCGGCTCGGATACTTTCTCTAAAGTATAGCAGGCGCAGGATATTTTTGATGGCGATTTCAATGCAGAATAGAGTTACCAAAAGTTAACGTTTTTAATAACTTATTCATTAATGAGTGAAGAAGAGGTGTTTTTTATATTTTTGCCGAAAAAAAGGTACTAAAAGCAAAGTGTATTAGTTTCTGAAGGGGGGGGGGGACTGGCTTGAGCCCCACTTGTCCCCCCCCCCTCATATGTGCTCTCATGCCCGTATAGGGAGTTTTAATATTTAGACTTTTTTCGGTACACAATCGTACGGTTCAACAGATAATTCAACAGATAAGTTTTATTAGAAGATAATATAAAAACCAAAATGACTTTATAAGATGGAAAATTTTTGAAAATCCACGTTCTAAACACATTTTTGGTTCCTCTCGCTTTACCAAAGACCTTATAGTGCACGCACTATTAGGTCTTTGGTCGAGCCACTGAGGTTCCTCTGAATACATTTATTTAAGCATGTATGTTGTACTTCAAGTGAATTTTGAGAGCTTATTTAATTTTTCATTCATAAAACAAAACTTCATTAGCTATCTATCATGCAAATAAAAAAGTTGATAATCTATGATACAATAAATCATTGAATACAGTAAACGCAAATTTAATGCATTCAGTCTCTCTTTTTTTTTACAATGTCATTTTTGGCGATAATTTTTGTGCCCACCCTCTCGCCAAAAAAGGGACCTTTACTGTTTTGTATATACATGAAATTTGCACATTTTTTAGCAATAATGGAATACGTATAATGTTTCCTATTTATTGAAGTTATGTTCACAAACACCAAAGTATTACAAACAGTTTTATTAAAAATGTTATTGCCTAAGTTACACAAATACAAGCAAAAATGAATCAAATGAAGAACACTAAACAAATGACATAAAAAAAAGAGTTTTGAAACAATTTTATGACAACTTCTGGACTCATCAAGAGAACAGTTGCGCAAACAATCAGTCTCTGATTCAACATTCGCTGCGTCTATACGCGCTTCTGGACGAAATACAGCACTAATGCGAAGACAAATGCCAGCGAAGATATGTTTGACAGGGACGCCATGTTGCAAGACATTCCTGAGAGAGAGAGAGAGAGAAATAATTTTAAAATATAGTTTTAAAAAATTAAAAAATACGCTTTTCGTGATAGTATCATGAAAATATTTCATGATACTATGAAACACTAATTACCCTCTGATTTTAAAAACTATTGAATATCCGCTAAGTTTACATGCACTTATAATTCATCAACGTGTAACATAGTTTAGCCTTTAGCAGGGATACACCGATAAGCAAATTGGCCGATTACCGATTACTGATTAATCGGCTTTCGATAATCGGCCGATTAATCAGTCCAGCCGATTAATGCTCATAAATGATCATTTTCAATACTACAAATTTCATAACCGGAGAAATGATTTCAAATAAAAATGTAAAGCTTGCACATTGTGCACATTAAATATATATTTTTTTATATTTTAAACTGTTTGTGTTAGTTGAAATGAAATAAAGAACTTACCATCGTGTTGAAATTCGAACTGGATGTCTTTAGCCGTGCTACATCTCACACCTACAAAAATAAATAAATAAATAAATAAATAAAATAAAATAAAATAAAAATAAATAAAATAGATCACGCAAAAAATTAATTGCTCAAAGGTGTTTTTGCTACACGGAAATGAAACATTCCTAATATAGTCCTGTTTATAAAAATTTACGAGTAATATCTACTTATATTAAAAACCGAGTATCTATCTTTCTATCTTTCTTTCTAACTATCTATCTATGTCACGCTTCTTTCTCCTGAACGCCAATGAACTGACAGTCGAAACAGGTACCGATAGATAGGTAATTTTTCAGGCTTCATTAGTTTCAATTTATATAATTATACGATTTTAATTAGCGAAGATATCAATTAATAAGTAGTCAAATTTAAAGCGATTAAGCCTAATAAATAATTAAATATGAAATCCATTGTTGCAAAACGTATGGTTGCTAAGAAACAGTAATAACAATGATAATGAGAATTTTGAATAAAGGCTTAACTAAATCAAACACGAAACTGATAAGCGGGTCACGTACGTTGTATTTTTATCGTTAGCTACTTGTAATATTTTGAAACATTCATTTATTGAAAAGCCATCTTCTTATGTTAAAACTGAGTATCTATGTCTGCTTTTATCCTTTGAGCGAGCTGAACTTAATGAAACTTTCCTCACTATCTTGAAGGCGCGAAGCATCTAAATAATTCGAATGATTTTTTTGATGCAGGGTAATTCCATTGTGACTAACATAACATTTAGAGTAAATTTTTAATCTTTCTTTCTGTGTGTGAGCCTTATTTTTGTCACAATACCAAAAACAAGGTGTTATTCTTCTCCGCATAGATGAGTTGTTTAAGTTAATATACAAAAAGAATAATATTAATTTCATTTTTGGCAGTTAGAGGACATTTTGATCAACGTGACTAACATAACAGATCTGTTTCAAATCTGTTATGTTAGTCACGTTGATTAAAATGTCCTCTAACTGCCAAAAATGATATTAATATTATTCTTTTTGTATATTAACTTAAACAACTCATCTATGCGGAGAAGAATAACACCTTGTTTTTGGTATTGTGACAAAAATAAGGCTCACACACAGAAAGAAAGATTAAAAATTTACTCTAAATGTTATGTTAGTCACAATGGAATTACCCTGCAGGAAAAAAGTAAAGGCGTGAAGCGCCTGTTAGCGAGCCGCCTTGGCGGGGAGTAGTTTCTTGAAATTTTCCTTACTACTTTCAGGGCACGAAGTGCCCGTGCAACGCCGGGCCACGTGCTTGGTATGTCTTGAAATCTTATGAACATTAAATTATATCAAATAATATAACATCAGAATGAGGTAAAAGTTAGAGGGGGGCACGTTATGCATCAACATGCCGCAGGAAGCTAATCTAGCTGCCCTGGCAGCTAGTATTTGATGAAAAAGTGATTTTTCTTTAGAATTTTCTCAAAATTCTGCACAATGTTTGAATCTCAAAAGAATGAGCAATTTACCCGTAAGAAGTATCAAGTGTTATTTTTTCTAACAGCATAACGTTTTTTTCTACTATAATCAGTAGGTGTGGCACTGATGAAAAATAAACTAAAATAAAGTGTTTAATGACATCGATTAACCACTTTTTTTCGAGCATGTGTTTCATTTTACCGTTAAAAAATACAATACTGCCAGAAAAAAAGTTATATTTTTTTATACTTACTTTCACAGTACTTGTCATTTGGTGCTTTCTTTCCTTCTATAAAGAAGTAGAAAGGATTGCAGCTGTATACAGTTCGACCTACAAATTATGAGAGAAAAATAAAGATTAAGAAATATGTCGGTGCTCCCATAAAAAAATAGAATAAATACTACTACGGATAATTAGTGTTACAGTACAACTCACGATGCTGTACCTTCGTCTTCGAACGCATCTATTCAAAAACCGATAGAAAACAAAAGAAAGCAGGGTTGTTAAAATCAAGAATAGTCAAAATGACAAGTTTCTTTCATTCACAATTTGGCGCACGTTGTGTAGGGCCAGTTGGGGTAAAGAGGAAACAGAATTTCAATATTTCAACTTCTGATCATTCTCTTTCTCTTGAAAGAATTGAGACATTCATTTTTACTTCCTTTTACGTAGTAAAGGAAGTATTGTAAAAATAGAGTTTAAAGCTTAATTTCAAGAGCTTTCTGGGGCTAAAATAGCAAATTTGGGTCCCCACTGCAGCCGAACTAGGGCCCATGCAGTCAAACCGCTTTACCTGGGTACATACAGTGCGTGTCGAAATGATAGGTCCACCAGTGAAACCGAAAGTTATGCTGGTAAAAAAGGATTTATTGTGTACAAAAGGCTATTTTATAAACTACATTACTTAATTCAATATAAAATAATACATGAATAATATACAAATAATAGGAATAAGAAGGAAATCAAAAATTATATGAAACAGCTGTTTCAAAAAGATAAGTTCACTGAACCAAGCATCAAGTTAATGTTGAACTAATAAAAAATGTATCTATATTTATTCTGAATAAGCTCAAAAATCCTATTCGGCATGGTTTCTACAAATATTTGCAAACCATTTGTCTCGCTTTTTGATCATTCGGAGCAACTAGCCTTTTTTAAGTCTTCTGTACTGTTGTACTGCCCTCCGCCTGCAAACAACGTTCTTGCGAGTATACCCCACGTTTTTACCGTACTTTGGTCGGGGCAACAAACTGGCCGATTGATAAATGTACACCTAGTATCCAGAAAATATTCGAAAGTGGACTTTGCAGTGTACACAGGAATATTATCCTGTTGGAACACGAAGAATGGGCCCCCAATGTGCTCTGATTGTGGAAGAAAATATTGTTCAAGCAGCTGTTGATAGCCAGCAGCATCCAAGCAAATGTTTAAAAATGCTAAATCGGTTTTTCTTGCACCCTCGGCCCATACCATAACAGAACCACCACCAGCTTGCCCCAGAGAGAATATCTGTCTATCGTTACGCAGATCGTGCCGGTAATACTTCCAGCCATCTGGACAGTCCAGGTTGAATATCTAATCATCACTGAATTTCACGCTATGCCATTCTTGTTTCCAGGATATCACTTGCTGGGCAACTTCACTTCCTTCTTAGCGCTTTTGAGTCAATTTCGGAGCAGCTTTTCTCTGTAAGTAAACTAAATTGACAAACTTCATTACCACTCTATGATCTGTGGATTTTGATATTGAAGGGTTTTGTTGTCTGGCCAAAGTAGATAAGCTCATATTTCAAGATTTTAAGTAATTTACGATGGACCTTCTTTGTCGATGTTTCACTTTTGATAGTTGGTCAGATGATTTTTTTTCTGCCATAAGCATTTCTAAGTCGCAAAAAATTGTTTACAACATTTTGCGATCTGTTTAAAAGCTTACCTGTTTCTCTAATCGATTTTCCACTTTTTAAATGCATCGATTTTCCCCTGCTCAACCAGCGAAAGACTGCAAAGAAGACCAATTTTGTTTGATTACAACGTGACGGTTAAATCTGTTGAAATACCTCTACAGAATGCCAGCATAATCCCACAATAAGACTAAGCAACGATATTTAAGCATTTTTTTTTTTTGGAAATAAACGTGATTGGGGAAAATTTTCTGAAGGTGGATCTATCTTTTCAAAACGGTCTGAAAGTGAAAATTTGCATAAAATAAAAAGGAATTATTTATTTTTAAGAAATTTCACCATAAATAACGATTACTGATTAATTGTCTCTGCCAAAAAAGTGATTCATATTCTCAATTAAAAGTCGAAATTTGAGAAATGCGGGTGGACCTATCATTTCGCTTCGCACTATAGCTAGTGCAAATTGACTCAGAACCAGAATCTCGTCTAAATTCGTGACCCTCAAGATCGTGCCGTTTGGCAGTCAGATAATGGAGAGAATATTGATCTGTTGCTAAAATGTCGATGTCGGTATACGGGAAAGTAGGCTCGTTTCGTTCTTGACAGAACTTCATGTCTTTCTTCTTAGTTCCTGAAAATCCCGTTAGTTAATCCTCTTCAGCTACGGTGATTTAACCGATAATTATATATTAACAAACTAAGAGACATAAAAACTTACGATGACATGGATTCCATTCCGTGAATTCAACTTCTTCACCTAAAGTAAAAAATACCATTAGTTTGGCCGAAAAAGTAAGCTTTTGAAAATAAATGCGTAATTCGATTGATTGCACTAAAAAAATCTTGAACCAATGATCTTTCAAAATACAAGCATTAAATCTCTTTTCAATAGGGTTACTTTAAAAATCTTTATCGTAAGCTAATACTAACGAAACATAAGTAATATATTCCGAAGAAAACTCATTACTGTTCTATAATATTAAAAAGGAGAGAAAAAAAAGACATTATGTAACATAGGTATCAATGCCTAAAAGCATTCTTCGTGATTGATTTTGAAAAATATACCAATCGGATTGAACACAGTGATCGATTTAACTTAAAGCACTTGCCACAGGGCCACAGGCAATGGAATCAATTGGCAACATAATTTAATGTGTTCAAATGCCAAAGACAATTGAAGTCATTTCATTTTTATAGCTAAACGAGTTAAACTCAAAGAAAAAGAGAGACGAGGGGCAGCGAATGATAAAGATCCTTTTGATTTCTACCGAATTCTCATACTTAAATATTTTAATATATTGAAACTAATTGATGCTATTAAATAAATACCTGCAATTTAAAGCTAATCAATGCGAAATTCAAAATTAATGAATGATACACAACTCTTATTTAAGAACATTTGATGAAGAAGGAAGGCATTACTTTTTTTTTTTGGTTTCTTCGCGACGTTTAATATTCACGGAGAATTATTTTGCAAAACAATTTGACACATAACAGTAATAATACTATAGTAATAGAAACAATAAAAGATTTTTTTTACTTTTAACTTCCTATTTTCTGCAATTAACTGGAAAACGACATTTTTCTGTCCGTGCTTATTGTTTTTTTCCTCTAAATGCTTTTGATTTATTTGGATGCATCTTGAACTGTGATTCAACCATGTAAAAGAAGGGGGAGGGGGGAGCTTGTATCTATAGATAAAAAAGTTCAATTTTCGGCTTTTGTAATACGGATTTAGCTTCGAGACGCAGTCTGTATTCAAGAATAAAAATAAAAAAATAAAGCCAGTTCCTTGGATGAACTCTTAACTGGAGGATTTTTACCTCAGAAAAATGTTCTAAAATGAAAAATTAGTTTGGAATTTATAAAATAAAAAAAAAAAAAACTTCAAAGCATGAATTTTACTGAAAATGAAAATAATTAGGCTTTGAATGTGCGTTCAGTTTAAAAAAAATTCCTTTTTTAGTAAAACAGTAATTTGAAAACTTTAAAAATCAATTAGAATGTTACACTGAAAAAAACGAAATCGACTCAACTCAACAGTCGCTGTCACTTAAGAGTTCCATATTTTTTAAATCTCTCGCTTTGACCTAGAGAAATGAATGTTCACCAATATTCTACTTTAAATCCAAAAATGAATTTCTCCCAATCGATTTGACAAAAGCAGGCACAGTACCTTCCTCGCACGTGACTTCATATCCAGTCCGGTCCTCGATGATCTTCTTGTAATTTCGAGAGAAGCAAACTCGAATCTGTCCCCCATTAAGAGCTCTGAACTGAAATTGGAAAACAGAAACATGGCAATAGGGATTTTTCTTAAGTTGGGTCATTCCATGCAATGGCCGCCATCTTGTCCCGCACGTGGCACTCGTCTATTTCATCAACCCTTTGACGCAGAATTTTTATCAACGTTTTTATCATACTTTGATGATTATTCTGTATTAATTAACGTCAAAATAAGGTGAAAAGATTATATTTAGCGTTTTAATAATTTTCTGGTTATGTAATACAGCTTAAGACAAAGGTATCCCTTTCTGCGTTTAAGGTAAATTATTCATAGGAAATCGGTATTTCGTTATCTGGGACACCGGTGTCCCATTTCTGCTTCAAAGGGTTAAAAAATAGTGATTTTAAAGGGTAATGGATGAAATTTTGTTGGTTAAGAAATCACAAACCGGTGTGGAATTTCTTAGGCAAAACACTCTGTTCATTACCTTTTAAAATGACTTCTTAATGAAACATATGAGAGTGACGTGCGGACGAAATGGTGGCGTTTTCGGGGAATGACCCAGTTATTCTATTAATTGTCAAGACAAGTGAGGTGCTAAGTATGCAAAATAAAAACACTTAGCTTTAAAAGTACGCAGTAAAAAAAAAGGTTGTTTTTTCAGTATAGTACAGCTAATTTTATAGTAATAAACTGTAAAAATTGCTAATTTTAGACTAATAAACTATAAAATTTCTACTTATACAGTACTAAACAGTAAAATTACTAATTTTACACTTTATTACCGAGTATTTTACAGTTTTAAACTGGAACCTCTTCTGCCAGTGTTATACTGTTGTTTTTACAGTATGCAGCTAAATTTTACTGCAATAAACTAAAATTTCTAACTTTACGGTACGAAACTGTAAAATTGCTAGTTTTACAGTTTATTACTGTGAAATTTGACGGTTTTATATTGGAACCTGGGTTGCCAGTATTAAACTACAAAAACAACGGCTCATTTTTTGCATTGTAGAAATATGCATATACAGCACATTAAAAATAAGTATACTGTGTGAAAGGCGTTCTCAATCTGGAGGCACGCCCCCTGGGGAGGCGTAGAAGAACTTTTAAGGTGGTGTAAAAGTTTAAAAAATATATAGAAAAAAGAACTAAGTATAATTTACTTAATTTTGTGGTGACATATAAAGAATTTCGATATCATTGCTTTTTTTTTTTCTTTTTTTGAGGTTTTTAGTTTCTCTATTAATCTAGATTTTCAGCATTTGCAAACATAAAGTGAAAATATCTAGGAAATCTAGACATGTGGTGTTCTTTGTGACGTTGCAACCTAATATTCAAACGCATTGTTGAGGACAAATGGCAGCAGTCTTCCTGCTGATGTTGTAAAAGTGACTGGTATTACAGAACAACCTTACCTAGATCCTAAATTACTTAAAAATCATTATCGTTTAGTTATTTGTCTATTTGATTTCATACGCTCTCATATGTGTCTTCAGCGTATATGCTCGAAAGTTTAAAAGTTTTTTTGTTGTAATAATAAATATATTGTACACAATCTTATCAATATTTCCATTTAATGCCCAGCTTCAGTAGCGAATTCAGACTTTTTGATTGTACTTGTATTGATAACGTATGGCATTAGTATGGAGAAGGGATGGGGCGTGACCTACCATCAGTGTTCAAAGGGGGTGCAGGACGTGAAAGGTTGAGAGATTCTGCTCTATAGCAATTAAATTGTGTTTTAAAACTGCAATTTCAAGTGCATGAGTCAAGATTAAAAGCATCAATTGAAAAGTAACACCTTTATGTCGAGTTGATAAGCTTACTTTCATGGATATTTTGTAACTCTTCAGGAAATATTTTGGATATATGGCCCAATACTGAAATTTGTTCATTGGAATAAAATACTCTTGTTTGTTGTCAGCTTCCGCTCCTCTAGAATTTTGGTGGCAATTTTTGAAGGTAAATTCTGCAGGAGCTGCAAAAAATAATAAAGAAATAAGTAAGCAAACAATTATATGATGTACAAGAAACGAAACTTAAACATGTTTCAACGTGCGAGTTGTATACAAGTTAAATGATCCATAGTTAATTATAACTTCTTGAAATAGAAGAAGGAAGAAGCAAATTTAATTTAGTTGATGAATCTGTAAGTTGGTTTATAATGGTATTTTTAAAGTTAATAAAGTTTAAAAGGTAACAGAAACCAGAAAAAAAATCACCAACTGTCATCAAAAAATAAATAAAAAAGCACAAAATCACAAATATGAGAATATTGCGTTTCGTTTAAGGCTACCATCCAAGGCATAGCAGAGAACCACTACTAAAAATATGTCCTAGTTATTTCAAAAAAATTTTTTTTCAAAAAAAAAAAAAAACGAAGAAGAACCTTAAACTCATAAGTCAAGTTATAGTATGAGATAATAGCTTGTTTAGATAACAAAATCATCTACTAAAACGATACCATATTTTCAAGTTACTTACTTACCTTTGCAAATTCTAGTTTTTAGTTTTTTTGCTACATTAGCAGGATTTGATGTTTCGACAAAAATATCTGTAAGTTCATCTCGAACAAACATTTCCAGACTATCTTTCTTGTTGCCGATTGCCAAAATGTTTGCTTCTGAAATGTGGAATGAAACGGCTTTAGGCAAAGAACTTAAGGGAACAATTGTCATTTAATTATGTGCAACTAAAAATAATCATGCAGTAAAATAGGTCGCACCTGGGCAAGGAAAGTGACAAGACTTAAAAGTAAATAAATAAATAACAAATAAATTTGCTTAAATATCTACCTGAGTTTGCTATTTCATAATCGTAAAGGAAAAAACCAGTGGCGTACAAAGCGCCACCGCAGTCCCCGTGGCGCGGGGGGGGGGAGAGGGTTAATGGCGCACGATCCCGAAAAATAGCACTAAGAGTTACACGAGAAAAATACTTTTATGTTTTAATAGGGGGGTGGGGGCGCACTTACAAATCTTGCTGGAGAGCGCATCTTAGTCTATGTATGCTACTGAAACTAACGCTTATAAGAAATCAACGCAAAATCCGTTGCAAAACACAAACTATACGCTGAACGTTGAATAACACTATCGTTGACTACTGAGCGACTACGTTCAATGTAAACTACACGACAGACGTTACGAAGTCAACGTATAAATTACGTCAAAGAACGTAACCTACAACGTAAAATAGACTTTGAATTATTTTCAGTACTTTTAGCGTCTAAGATAATGTAAAACATTCGTATCATCAGATCGGCTTTTAAGCACTACATTTGCCATGCCATGAATTTTATAATGAAATCGAGCAGTCAAACTGCTGTCATCAGCGGTCAAACTATTTTCTGTATTCTTAACTGTTAAGCAAACTTGTTGGGAAGAGTTTTGACAACCTTACCTCTAAAGTATTTTTCTATTTCCCAGAGGGCGTCTCTCAATCTCCAATCGTTATTTGGATTTCCATAGTTGAAATATAGTACAATCTGAAATTCATATGCGATTAAAAAGTGAAAAAAAAGAAAAAATAAATAAATAAATGAATTACCTTTTGACTTATATTTTACTTTTTTTATTCATGCAAAATAACAAATTGCAAGTAAAATAATTAAACACAAAAAAATCAAGTGCAAAATCAATTATTTTGTAGTAATTTAATAGTAATAATTTATTCAATTATTAGGAGAGTGTGGTTTACCTCGACATTATTTTTACTTCTTACAATTAAGAATAATATATACTTGGAATAAACTAATAAAACAATTTTCTATTAATTTTAATTTCATATTTAACTAATATACTTTTAGGAATTTTAATTAAAGTGTTTCAGTACATAATTTTATAGAAAGTTTTTAAAAATGTAAGTAGGAACAAAGTGCACCACTGGTTATATACTTATGACTTATGACTATGACAGTGGTTTGACAGTAATTAATCATTTTCCTCGATAGTTTGTAGGATACGAATACATCCATGATCACGCTTGTCACTTCAATGACGGGATCTTCCTCCACCAGATTGGCTCAAAATTTCCAATTGAAAAGTTTTTGGGTGTGTCATTGATGTTGGTATCTTCGTTGGTTTCGTCCTCCTTTGTGTTATTTCTAAAAGCTCTTCTTGTACCGATCTCTGAATTGTGTGAATTTCATAAGTTTATGTCGGAGAAAGAGCTCTGAAACCAATCGCAAAAAATGTCCCCAAGAGCCTAGGCTCACTTATTAGCAAAAGAAAAAGCAGCTCGCTCATGTTATCTGCAATCTCAGGAGTTGGAATTTTGAACGAGAGGAAAATTTTTAAAGTTTGAAATGCCACATCCGCGTGAAATCAAAATACTTTGCGTAAAATAAAGTCGTCAAATCTTAAACCGCGTATAATCAAATCCACATAAAACAAACCCTCCTAAAATGAGGATCTACCATAGTCCACTTTGTATGTGAGCTTTTGTAACAGCTTTTCAGATCTACGGAACAACATTGGGTCTCGCTACACTAATAGTTATTAACTTAATGCAGATACGAAATTGTTATGGTGATCACTGATCTGAGCTTTATTTAGAACCTGAAAGAAATGTTTACTTTGGAGGGACGTCCTGCTTTCTGTTCAGACAGTTCACTTTGCTGACTTTCATAATTTTCTTCAAACTCCGTCAATGTTTCGTTCAAGTGTCGGAATACTTCGGTCTCATCCTCCTTTGCTCCAGCTGAAAAAAATCAAGATATAGGTGAAAAGATACTACACCCAACTAACATAGCAAAACGTTAAAGCTTATGGGCATATTACTTTGCTGTTCATATCGAATCTTATATATTATTTTTAAACCCATTTCCGGTTACCACAATAGATCTGTCGTGGTAACCGAGAGAGTTGATTAATATCGTAACCAAAATTTTTCCCATTGTTAACAAAGACACAAAACACTAGATGAAACTTACACCTCATGATGTATCTAGCAAAGCAAGCAGGGCAGCCTGAAATACCAGTGTTGTTAGCTATTATGTCCAGGAGATTGGAGGACAGCGGTTTGCTGTTGGTGTACACACCGACGGAACTGCCGCGTGGTCGTATGTCGAAGCTCACAGACAGGTTTCTGTACAGAAAAGAAGAAACTATAAGTCAAAGCGAGACTCAAATCTAACGACAACACACACGACGGCAATAAGATACATCTCCTGCAAAATCCTTTCTTTAATTGATATGAAACCAACTGTGTGCGAGAATGTTCTTTCCAATGGGTTATAGAGTAATAGACAAATCTAGAGCTGCTATATAGACAGTCCGACGCATCAGCTTAACCCTTTATGTCCCAAATTAATTTAACAATGATGTTTTATACATGTTTTTGGTTTTTTGAGTTGCAAATACATCGAAAAATATTTTTACCGAGCATAAAAGTTTTGAAATTTTTGGGAATCTAGGGCCCCCTTTGCCTTAGGACCCCGAGAAAACTGTTTCCGATTGCAGGTACCATCTGTCGTTCTCTCAGCGAAGTACAAGGGGTGGTACTCAAAAGCTTCAACATGACACCCATTAAGGATACATAATACTAAATTAATATAAGCTGGACTTCTGAGTCCGATCGGGGCATAAAGTTTTAAGTTTGACTACTTGGATCTAATTTTTTTATTATTTGCGAAGCTAGGGTATTTAGAGCAAAGTTTCGGGACACTGCTAAGCTTTGCCAACTTACTCACCGCTAATATTTGCTCACAGTGACGAATTACCAAAACGCAATAACTTGTCAAAAGCGGCAACCACTCAAACGCGTGCAAGATCCAAAGTGGTCAAACTTAAGCTAATGCATCGCCTGATGTCTTATAGACAAATCAAAGTCTTCAAGGAAATTTTTTTCTATAATTTGAGAAAAAGTAGCAACTAATAAGTACACAATTGGTAACGAGATAACGTGTTAATTTAGGTATTTAGTACCAATGACATGGTCAGCTACAAGAGTTCTGTTTGTCGCAATCGGTGTAAATTTTCCATTACCAGGAGCGGATGAAGAGGGAAGGCTGTCCTGACCCCATCTACTCTTAACAGACAAAAGATACCCAAAAGCTGTGTTTGTAAGACTCATATTTCGAAAAATTTTCATAACGGTACTTAATCATCGATAAAATGACCAACAGAGAAGTAACGTTTCATAAATCACAAGAAAATATTTATTACACGATACTTCTTTTTTCAGTGGTCTTAAAACAATTCATACAAGGTTTTTGGCACAGAATATTATTTAATTTGTAACTTACACACGGTGACATTTCGAAGAAAACGTATAAAAACATAAAATACATATATACGCAAGATACAGTAAGATGAAAATGCAAAAACTGTTGGTTTTCAATAAAAGGAAAATTGTAAACTGAGTGCAGTGGAAAGTTTCCTAATCGGTTTCATCTCCAAAAAAGAAAGAGCTTTTATCAATTGTAAAATGCTCACTACATTTTAATTTATTCTGTGACTATGTCCACGACAGTAAAAATACACACATATATAAGGGTAATTCTACAAAAATGGGCAAATTTGTGTTCCATACTGATTGCTCTTTTTGTTTTTAATTTAATAAAAAACTATTTTGGGAATATTTTTATCCGTCTTTTGTTCTATAATTCTGAAAATCAACAAAGTCAATAATTAATTATTATTCATTTAAAAATAAAATATTACATTGAAATGTCATCCACACACCCTGTCCCATAGGTGCAATTTTCACAATCAATAGAATATAGATTTTTAAAAAAAAATAAGTGATTTTTTTTCTCAAAAGTTTTTTATTTATAAATGTGAATGTGTGCAAGATGTAAATCACAAAAAAAAAGCAAAATAATATGAAAATAATATCTCTAAAAGTTAATCTAAACTTTGTCCCAGCGAATATCAGTCATTTACATGTCTGAAAAGTATAGATGTTTTTCTCTGAAATGTTTTCTTTCAAAATCTAGCAGCACATCCTAAAATAAAGCATGGAACTTTGTTATTCCTGGCTGAAGATTAATTTTGCTGTTCTGCAATTCCTTTTTATGAAAAGCAAGCTAAACTCAACTTTCAAGGCAAGTGTTTTTCATCTTTGTCATTAACATGGCCTACAGAATGCAAGTAAAATGTATATGTAAATTTTTTTTGATGATGAATAGTCCTAAATCTTACATTTGTAGGTTCTTATTCGAAGTTAAGCAGAAAAATATTCAGATATGGCTTTTTGAGAACATATTACTTGTGTTTTGTCATTCACATGCCCCAATATGAGACACGTGGATGAATCTAAAGCCAAACTATGACAGTACAATGTTTAAAAATTATGTCTAACAGTTTACAGGTTAAACAATTTCATTAATATACCTATTATGTTTGTGTTATTCACATACTTATTGTGTTATTCACATACTTATTGTGTTATTCACATACTTATTGTGTTATTCACATACCACACATGTCCTTTTTATCATTCACATATGCCCTCAAAAAAATAAAAATCCAAAAATAGAATAAAATACAAACATTTAAGCTCTACTGATATTCTATTTTAATTATGCAACTTATAAAGTACATTGCTGATTTTTTTCAGATTTTTAATTTTGAATTAATTTTTTGAAATCTACATGTTAGAAATATTCCCGTATTTGTAGAATCACCCATATATATATATTTGCTAAACCAGACTTATGCGAACTGGCCAAGTATAGAGTAACTGAATATTTGTTGCTTCGGTTTTCGTGTGGATAAAATCTCTCACTAGCACAACTAGAATTTTCTTCAGTGACAGGGTTTGGCCATACAGTCCTGATGTGTATATGTCACTGGATACAAGGATTAGCAATAAGGAACCAAATCTAAGTGTTCTAAGGGGCTAGTCCCACCCCCTTTTGCAGCACCCCTGTTACTGCAGATTTTTGAATAAATGAAACTCGTCATCTTATATACAGTGAACTCTCACTTATGCGCCGGCCCAAGGGACCAACAGGAAAAGGCGCGTGAATGAGAGAGACGTATAAGTGAACAAGCGTATTTAAAGGACTAAAACGCAACATAGTTTTTAATAAGAGAATGAATAAAAATGTTTCTATTGAAAAGGGGCATATTACTACGGTTTGGCAATTACTGTGACGTAACTACAATGATAAAGAGAAAACAAAAATTGTAGCATGAAAAATCACAAACTGTTTCCTTTAAAACGATCCATAATAGATATTTGTCCCCCTCCGAACTCTAGTTCATGTGGAAAAAAGGCCTGCTGTGAGCAATAAAGGCGAAAGATTAAAGAGGAAAGTGAAGAAACATGCTTATTTTTAAAAGAAAATAAATAAAATTTGTTGCATTTTACGGAAAATTTGGCGCATAAGTGAAATATATATCTTTAGAGCGAAGCATAAATGAATGATACTATCATCATTTTGCTATGGAATGTGCTGGGACCATTTAAGTTAGATTCAAAAATATCATTAAGTTAAAAAAGAATCCTTATGAAAGCATGAAACCACAAAGTGCACGTACCCGATAAGTTCTTGCTGAAATACTTTGAGAGAATCACCAACAGAGTTGTCAAAAATAGCAAAAATATCATAAGGAGTGCTGCATCTTTTCTCTGCAAAGATATACATTAAAATATGCAAGATTAGTTAATTTTTTTTAGATTATTAAGTGTTCTCTTAATGAATACTGCTGAAAGGTTTACAAGCCTATGCTGTCAGCCAAACAGGTGTTTCCGTTTTTACAATAAAAGATAGTGCATTGCTTTTGGCTGATTGAGGTTGATGTAAAAGCCACAGGAGGTGGTAAATTTGGTGGCAATGTAAAAGTGATGGCATGTCTGACTTCTAACAGAAATTTTATTTTGTCATCTAGTGCAACCTTAGATGCTACATGCAGTTTTCAATTTAGTATGGTTTTTAAGAAAAAACTTTTTTGACCTGTTTATGATAAGGCAATTTATTGCAGCTCAGTTAATCAATAATTTTTCCAAGATGGCAGACTTCATTCCTTGATTCAATTCTTTTATAAACATTGCATATTACTTTTTATTATTTAAACTAAAATAGTATGCAAAAAAGAAATGAAAACAGAACAAGCAAATAAAGCACTAAATTGAACAAAACAATCGTTATGAAACTTTAGCTTTGTTGGAAGTAAAAAAGTGTCAGATTTCATTCAATTCATGGTGAGTGATTTGGTTTGTCATGCATTTGAGAAGCAATACGATATTGGAAACTATTTTTACTCACCGAAGCTCGTTTCGGATCCACTACACTCTTCTGCAGCTTCCTCTGAAAAAAAAAAAGAAAAAAGAATTCATCGGTGATTCAGCTAATTACCCCAGGCCTGTTTTTGATGACATAGAAATTCACCGGATTTTAGTTAGTGGGGGTACCTGTGATCTCTCCAAATACGGATCCTTGGATCATGGACATCGCCTGGTTGATCTTGTCCATGGCATTGTCAGCGGGAACCTCGCCGGCTTGGGCTTTGTACAACTTGTTGAAGTTCAGCACCTCGTCCTTGAGCTCTTGCATGTTGCTGAATATCCTTTCCCTCGTGCACCAACTTGTCCTTTCCTGATCGTCCGGCAGCCCGGAAGTTCCGTAGTACATACGTAGAATTTGACTCACTCGTAACCTGCTGTAGATCTGAGGCTTTTCCTCAACTTTCTTTCCAAGAATGAGCCCTTTAAAAGGGTATCACACAATTAATCATCATTGGAAAACAAGGTTCACTTTCACATTAGGAAGTTATTATTTAAACCAGTGGTTCCCAAAGTGGTCCACAGAGACCCCCCAGTTGTTCCCCGAAGTTAGCAAGGGTTCCATATAAAGAAAAGAAAATAATGGGGTCCACAAGATGCAAATAAGGGTCCTGCTGTTGATGCACTAAATTCACTCCCTCACTCTTAAAACATTATTTTTTCCCTTGTACGCCAATGCTTTTTAAGGATATTAGCTGATTTAAGTTTTGTGCCATTATTATTATGAAGGTATGAATAAAAATTTTACGGTTTTCTCTTCATATGTTTTCCTTACGTTTAAGTTTTCATTTTTTACTCTGCATCAAAACCGTCGAACTGAAACTTTTAGAAAGTTGTCAAGCATTTATGAAGTTTTTAATTTTGTTTAAAAAACAATATTAAAAAAACCCTCATACTGTTGGGTAAATTTCTGATTCATCTCGTTACATTTTTATATATTTTGGCTTCATATGGTTGTTTTAGAACATCAATAATGGAACTTAACCATTTAATTCCCGGTTTATGAGTACCTCAGTTCTGTTGTTACAGTTCCTGATTAGTTTTGGAACGATTCCTAGGATGGTGGTCTACAGGAGTCTGGCAAACTACGCAAGGGGTCCGCGGAGTAAAAAAGTTTGGGAATCTCTGATTTAAACTTTATGAAGTAATATTCAAACTCGATTCAATAAACGTAAAATGAATAAGTAAATAAAACCTATTTGAGAGTGAGAAGCAAAGTACACTTACCGTCTACAGCTCCGCGAAGAAGGGAAGTACTTAGATATTCTTTGTTATTATCATTCAGAGCGTATTCAGTTGTGCAAGTAATGTCGTTCCATAACCCATTTGGTAGTAAATTTGGCTCATCTTTCATAATGGCAACAGTAACTAAATCTAAATTATAAAAATAATTGAATTATATACCTGAAAAAACTAAAAAGTACGCTTTTAGAGTTAATCAAACTAACATGCACTTATAATGCATCAAAATGAAACATAGTACCCTTTAGTGTTAATAAGAGTATTAAATATATTACTTTTATATTTGCAAATAACGTGAAGTTTATCTCTTATTCAGAGTTACATACATACTGACAAACAAACAAACCCACATGTGAAACTAATAAAAGCGTATTAATAAGAGTTTTTTTTTTTTTTTTTTTTTAGTATAATTCATTCAAAATTTATCAACGATAAAATACGGGCTCCAGTAGGAATTGAAAATGCTACAACGAAAAGGATTTTTTTATCAAAATATCGTGAGCTCAATATTCTACACACACATGCACACACGTATGTTTACGATTTTTATTCCGTTTTCTCAACTGATACTTTTTAAAGCCTTTTCCCACACTCTACTTGCAATTTTAATTTCTTAGCAATGAATGCAAAATTTTTCACATCTTGTCACCCAAATGTGGACCTTCTGGGATGATGGTATCATGACAACATCGTTATTTCAGTATAAATGAACCCCCCCCCCCCACAACATACTTCAAATGTTTGATTATTGTATTTAGAGCTGTAATGTTCTTATTTCTGTTCATTTCATTAGCTCTTCTTCCTTCCTGCTCTTTCTCAACTGTCAGTATACATTGTACAAGGTTACAAGAAATGTCGTTCATGTGTTGTCCACGTCAAAGGGCTTTCGATTGCGTTCTATTGGTATGAGTGAGCTGAAATTTGAAGTGCAGATAATTTAAATATTGCGCTTGAGAATTATGCAATAAAAAAAATATTTAAACAGTCAATGATGGGTGGTGGTCTTAGGTGTTATAAATGTCAAATTATCTAAAAACAAAAGAACATGAAAATTGCTAAATATGCCTCCACCCGGTCAACAATGTCCTCGAATAGGAAAACCATATTCTCTACTGAAGCCAGCTGTAATTTGAAGAACATGGCGCCGAATGCTATCATTCAGATCAGACAGAGTTGCTCTCATATTTGGTGGTAAATAATATGATTCTCTGATTTGAGAACAATATGTTTGCTCGAGGGCCATGTCGAGCAGTTTTCATGTTGATTTTTTTAGATTTATTCTTTATGTTTTTCTGCTCACCTGGTTACATGTAGTTCAACTTTCATCTGTAGTTCAAAAGCCATTATATGTTGCCCTCTGAAGCAGGCAGCATTTTTTTTTTTGTTAAGTCTGTACAGACAATAAAGGTCTCTCTCAATAGAATTTTAGGATACCTTTTGTCCTTGAACAAATGTTACGGGATTACTGTATAATCGATCAGAGAAACTAGAAGTGGTATGATAGAAACGATTCCACCGGTAGACAAATAATGCGTAATGTTTTTCTTTCTCGTATTGCGCATTCATCTGTTAATCAGAAGAGTTTTTTCGACCATACCAACATATGGCCTCAGAAATTCATCTATAACCATCTACCTTCCCAGCCTCCTAAATTTGAACAAATCGCTATTTAGAAATGTCGTTTAATTTTTACGTATATGGATTGAGAGGAAGTCAAGTTAATTGCAGTATGTTTATTTGTTTTGTTTGTTCTGATCCCCGAGACCAGCAGAGCTAGATCAGGTCCATGAGTCTATTCACCCGTAGAAAGTCAAGAACCATCAAGGGGTTTTGGATAAGATCCAATTTGGAAAGCCCCAGACATGATAAAATATGCTCAGGGGAGGCCTGTACGAGGAATATTTCGTTTTAACTTTAAATGTGCAAAAATGTCTGTTGTTTCTGTTTTCCATCTTTTGGTTCATGAATTCAACTAGCTGAAAAGTAATTGATAAACCCATGAACAAAAATGTGTACCTGATATCGTGACGGCATAGAGTCGATTTACTTTTACCCCGCGGACGCTGTCTTGGTCACCAGTCTTCATTCTGGCCAGGATGTCAACAGCATTAATTTCGTTACTTCCCGATAACCCTGCCATGAGACCCATGAGGACTCTGTTGATAGCGATGGCGTGTTTCCATTTAGCGTGAAGACTGACTACGCCATTTTCTCTTGGGTGTTTGGCTACACTGCAATAGAAGTATTGTTAACATCATTTCGAATCATAGGCCCTTATCCCTCAAGAAGTTGCGGGATAGGGGGCGACATCTCTCAACCTCTTTTTTTCTCAAAAATTTGGCTACATTATTGGATTTTAGCATTACTGATTAAATGACCTCTAAAATATGCTAAAAACGGCATCAAAAATCAAGACGAATGACCCCCGTTGACCCCCTATTCCGATTCAAAGTTCCATTTTAATGAAATAACATTAAAAAATACTATTTTTGGAATGTTAAGCTTCTATTTTGTGAAATTAGTCAATCCACTGAGTAAAAAAAAATCATTTTTCAATCGAAAACTCTGAAAGGTGAGGGGGCAAGGTCCCTATGCTGTTGGAAGTGAGAAGGCAGTCGCTCCCCTTGCCCCCTGTAAGAGCCACCTATGCTTCGAATATAGAATATAGGATCTCTTAAGGTGAATGGAAAAAAATATACAAATACAAATACAAATGCGACGACCAGCAGCAGACTCTGGGCCCAACTGGGCTGATCCTAGTCAAATTAAAGACCCCAATGAAGATCAATGGCCCTCTTAAAGCTATCTACTCCATTGCTCCTTACAGCCTCTTCCGGTAAACTGTTCCAAGTTCCCACTGCCCTGCTAAAATAGTAATTTTTTGGAATTTCAGATTAGCCTGAGATTTGAACAGCTTAAAACAATGACCCCCTTGTCCTGCTTTCTGTGCAAAAATAACCCTGCAACATCATTCATTTTAATAAATTTAAATAACTGAATCATCTCGCCTCTGGTTCTCCTTTGCTCAAGACTATACATATTAAGCATTCTAAGTCTGGAATCATAGTCTAAATTAGAAATCCGTTTACTAACCTTGTAGCCCTTCTTTGTACCCTTTCCAATAAATTAACATCTTTCTTCAGGTAACGAGACCAAAACTGAACAGCATACTCCAAATGAGGTCTTACCGAACTTTTATATAGAAGCAGAAGAACCTTCTTAGACTTGTTTGAAATACATTATTAAACCCAAGCATCCTATTTGCTTTGTTACTAGCTATGCTGCACTGTTGGCTAAACTTGAAGTCCTGATTTGTTAAGACACCTAGATCCATAACATTATCTGCCTTACTAATGACTGAACCCTGTAAATAATAGACGAAATAATATAACGAAATAATATAACGATATAATAATATGACGAAAGGCGCATTCACACACAAGGCTAGGGCCATAGATTCTCCGTGAATACGTCTAGTTCCTAGAGTTAGGAATAGAATCCTGCAATAAGGCCCTTGAGAACTCTATTGATGCCGATGGCGTATTTCTATACGCCATATTCTCTGGGATGCTTCGCTATGCACTATAATAAAAGAAAATGTATTGTGAACATTAGAGCTTTTAAGATAGAAAGTCCTGTCTGTTAATTGAATGGGAAAAATTGGCCAAAAACGCAGTCAAGGTCCGTGCCGCTGATTTCCCATGAATAGGTCTGGTTTTTAGAATTATTAATGGAATCTTGTCATAAGGTCCATGAGAACTCTATTGATGGAGATGGTGTGTTTCTATTTGGCGTGAACACAGATTACGCCATTTCCTCTCAAATGCTTAGCTGTACTGTGAAAGTGTATTATGAACATAATATCCATCTACTTGTTGGAATACCAGGCCAGTAAAAGAAAAAAAAACGCTTCGAAAGAAGCAGTCAAGGTCCCCGCATCGTAGATTTTCCCTGAATACGTCTGGCTCTTAGAGTTAGGAATAGAATATATTTTCATTTCTAGTTTCAAATAATAAGTGCTTCGTAATAATATTGTTTGATTCTTAAATCTCTTTTGATTCAAGCTGTCCTCTTACTTATGTTTTCTGGGGGAAGGGGAGGGGCGAGTTGTTTTGGAGATCGTCCCATAGTAGACGTTTTTTGCGACGTTTGCTCTGAACGATGATTCTGGAAACCTCATAAAACGCGAGACACTTACTTCGGGAACTGATCCGACTGGGCGTCCCTATCCCTCTTGGTGTCGTTGATTGTGTGAGAGAGCATGAAATGCAAGGCACATTTCTCATCGCTAGAGAAGTCGTCATCAGCAAAGGCATAATTCCCTCTGTCAGGAATTCCAAAGAAGGCCTTGTGGAACCTATTCAGAAGCCCCGAGTAACTCTTCCGGAGGGCGTTCGTCGTGAGGTCTGGGCTGAGGTCATCGATTCGGAAGCTAACCAGGAATCTCTTGATGATCTCGACGTTCCCTAGAGTGGGGTTCTCGGCTTCGTATCGTTCGATGAGGGAGACCAGCGTCTCTAGGGAACTGGGCAGCGGCAGTTCCTGGCCGTTGACGATCTCTTTGGATATCCTGGAGTCTCGGCGGTCGCTGTAGCAGTTGCGCAGCGGGGAGTCCTTGAATTCAATCACAGTGAGGAATGCCGAAGACAGTTGGAAAAGGGCTGCAGAAAAAAGAAGAAGAAAAAGTCATTGTAATTATATGTTGAAAATTGAAAGCAACAGTCATTTACATGTAATATACCGCCAACTCGGTTATTCCATCCAGAGACTTTTTACTTTTCACACTCCAGTTTCCCCCGCACCAACCACAACTCGTGGTTCAACCAGGATGGGGCCCTGAAGAGCGCTCTGTCCTTTTGATCCAGACCAAGGGCCGAGCAAACCCCTGGTCCAGTACCCCCAGAGGTATCGTTTCACTTGGAGAACTTTGTGACCACGACCCTTATTTAACGTCGCCCAGCCACCATAAGTAATGGTGGTGCATCTTTGATCGGCTGGGATCGAACCCGGGACCCTCCAGTTACGAGTCCGACGCCTTACCGATCGGGATACCACGGCCCTTCCATCCAGAGATTACAGTTTCGTTCTTGTTGTGGATTCATCAATCCTGAATAGGAAGTAACTGAGTTAGAAGCAGATATTCTCTTATAGAAGCTAAGAGTACCAAGAAAAAAAAAGGGGGGGGGAAGCTAATTTAAAATTAGCATACCAAGGAGAGTTCACATCAATGGTAAAGATCCGACAGTCTCTGGATGGAATAACCGAGTTGGCGGTATATTACATGCATTCCTAATTTAGCCCTGGCTTAGGGACGGTGACTTACTTTTAACAGCAGTCATTTGCTCTAGAAATCACGTATATACTCACGGGTCTTAACAATTCTTATATGTAAGCAAATAAAATTAATGTAACTGCGATGAGCAAAATGAGAGAAGACTATCTTTACTCTATCATCCTAGTTGAAGACCATTATGCATATATCAGTAGTGTCACTGGGGGAGTGAAGGGGCTGTCCGTCAATGGTGAAACTCAAAATGGATTTTAGGGAAAAACAAGCATACTTCAAGTTTGAAAATTTCTCCTGAATATTTGAAATTGTATTTAATCTTTCAAATTTCTACGGTAAATGAAGAATAACATTGTTGGGAGAAGGGAACAGTCTTGGGCAATTTTACTTCAAATAAGTTCGTGATTGATACTTGCATTTTAATTGTAATTTTTCTTACACCGTTTGAATAAATATGAATATTTCTGAAAATTTTATGAACTTTATATTTAGGTACAACATTAAAAGTGTTATTTCTTTTTTTCTCGGAGAAGGAGTGACATTAAAAATTACTACCCTGGGAGACTGTGTTTGGTACTCCACCAAGTTAAACTGTTTATACAATACTGTATCTAAATTCTCTGGATTCGAGAATTTCCACTGCATATTACTTTAGTTATCATTTCAATTTTTCATACTGTGCACTTACCAAATAAAAGTAGAATAGACTTGATTGTCTTCATATTTTTGACTTGAGATACTTTAGCTTATCATTAGGATTTCTGCAATAAAAAAAGCATTTCACTTTTTCATATTCAGTAAATTCCACTTCCAGTATAATAAAATACTTATCCATCAAAAATTTATAGAATCGAAGTACAGCAATAAAAGTTTTTAATATTGTCTATTAATCAGGCATAGTAATTTATCTTACGCTAAAAACTGTTATTATTGCTATTTTCTATGCATAATTAATATTGCTTTTATTTAATTACAATTGTTATTATTATTTACTTATTTATTTTAATTTTATTTCCTTTATTTATTTAGGATGATAGGAGATAATTTATTTTAGATGAGAAACGTGGAGAGTAATGCGAAAGAATTGATATTTGAGGCACTTCACACAAAACCTATAAAATATACACTGATTGCCGGCAATCTTGCCTAGTGACCAAAGAAGTCTGGCTGCGGATGGAAGGTTCCAGGTTCGAATTTTAGTTCTGGCATGTATGTGTTTACTCTCTTCTGTATTTTTCCTTCTTTCATATGAATGTGTTGTGCTGTGAGTAGTTTCCTACCATATAAACGGGTCCCTATGGCATATGTGTGTACTGTGGAAGTCGGACTCTGCACCAAATAACGATACAGTTGAAAAGTGTAGCAGTGCATCCCAAATCGTCAGCCTAGCTGGCATAAGACAGCAACAATGCACTGATTGTATATGTACATTATTTTCTGCTTAGAGGTTTATGATGTTTTCTAATTGCTTAATAGTCCGTGGAGTTAGTGCAAACATATTTCACTTCCGGATACCAGTCTGAAATTTTATGTGGGGCTTAAATTCATATAGGAGGACAAAAAAACGCCGGGAGACACTTGATCGGAGGTCAAGGTCATTCCGTGATGACGTCATCAAAATGGCCGCTTTTACAGGTAAATACGTTCGTTTAACTGCTTAAAACTCCATCATAGATTAAAATATTGCAAAAATCAAATATATAATCTGAAAGCTCTTTAATAGAGCTATTTAGAAAGATTTAACTTTTCTTTCTGAGGTCAAGTTCTCACCTGTAATGACGTCATCAAAATGGCCGCTTTTACAGGTAAATACGTTTGTTTAACTCCCCCTAAAACGCCATCATAGATTCAAATATTGCAAAATTCAAATATATCATCTGAAAGTTCTTTAAAAGAGCTATTTAAAAAGATTTAATTTTTCTTTCTAAGGTCAAGGGCCCACCTGTGATGACGTCATCAAAATGGCCGCTTTTACAGGTAAATACGTTTGTTTAACTCCCCCTAAAACTCCATCATAGATTCAAATATTGCAAAATTCAAGTATATCATCTGAAAGCTCTTTAAAAGAGCTATTTAAAAAGATTTAATTTTTCTTTCTGAGGTCAAGGGCCCACCTGTAATGACGTCATCAAAATGGCCGCTTTTGCAGGTAAATACGTTCGTTTAACTGCTTAAAACTCCATCATAGATTCAAATATTGCAAAACTCAAATACACCATCTGAAAGCTCTTTAAAAGAGCTATTTAGAAAGACTTGTTTTTTCTTTCTAAGGTCAAGGGCCCTCCTGTGATGACGTCATCAAAATGGCCGCTTTTACAGGTAAATACGTTTGTTTAACACCCCCTAAAACTCCATCATAGATTCAAATATTGCAAAACTCAAACATGTCATCTGAAAGCTCTTTAAAAGAGCTATCTAGAAAGATTTAATTTTTCTTTCTAAGATCAAGGGCCCACCTGTAATGACGTCATCAAAATGGCCGCTTTTACAGGTAAATACGTTTGTTTAACTCCCCCTAAAACTCCATCATAGATTCAACTATTACAAAGCTCAAATATATCATCTGAAAGCCCTTTAAAAGAGCTACTTAGAAAAATTTAATTTTTCTTTCTAAGGTCAAGGTCCCACCTGTGATGACGTCATCAAAATGGCCGCTTTTACAGGTAAATACGTTTGTTTAACTCCCCCTAAAACTCCATCATAGATTCAACTATTGCAAAACTCAACTATATCATCTAAAAGCTCTTTAAAAGAGCTATCTAGAAAGACTTAATTTTTCTTTCTAAGATCAAGGGCCCACCTGTAATGACGTCATCAAAATGGCCGCTTTTACAGGTAAATACGTTTGTTTAACTCCCCCTAAAACTCCATCATAGATTCAAATGCTGCAAAACTCAAGTATATCATCTGAAAGCTCTTTAAAAGAGCTATTTATAAAAATTTAATTTTTCTTTCTGAGGTCAAGGTCCCACCTGTAATGACGTCATCAAAATGGCCTCAAATGACGTCATCACAGGTGGGCACTTGACCTTAGAAATAAAAATTAAATCTTTCTAGATAGCTCTTTTAAAGAGCTTTTAGATGACACATTTGAGTTTTGCAATATTTGAATCTATGTTGGAGTTTTAGGGGGAGTTAAACAAACGTATTTACCTGTAAAAGCGGCCATTTTGATGACGTCATTACAGGTGGGCCCTTGATCTTAGAAAGAAAAATTAAATCTTTCTAGATAGCTCTTTTAAAGAGCTTTCAGATGATATATTTGAGTTTGGCAATATTTGAATCTATGATGGAGTTTTAAGCAGTTAAACCAGTGGTGGCTAACCCGCGGCACGCGTGCCACAATGTGGCACGGCAGACCAGTAACAGTGGCACGCAAAGACTTTTTGAAAAAAATCCAAAATTGAGGAAATAATGTCGATCTCAAAAATATTGATAAAAACTAAAACCCTTAAACTGATAAATGTAATGATATTGTGACAATTAAGTGTCAGGAGGCTGGCTTAAAAATTGTCTGAATTACAATATTGCAAAGTACTTAGCGTTAGCTTCGGACATCCAACGGAAGCTGTGACTCTACAGACAATGCTTTGTAAAGCTTATTTGTGCTTGACACGAATGAAACTTTCGATGCTGCAGAATGGATTCTTGATCTGCAATAGTTTCAGCTACGGGTGATGAAATTGAAAAAAAAAAAAAAAACTCTGCAACTAAAATTAAGAAACTAGATTGGACAAAATTTGGCATGGTTGCACAAATGAAGACCCTTAAATTGTTTTTGTTACATTACTTGAAAATAATTTGGGAAAAAAACTTCAAAAGTGTCATCGAATTATCTATCACAAGTTCCTTGCCAAGGAATGAGACTTTTTCTCTGTTGGTGACCCTGTAGAGTTAACTGTATTAACAAACTACGAATTAGAGCTCTGAATTTTTTGTGAACTGTTCCCAGGAGAAAAAGGAGAGTATGGCAAGTTACTCCTTCATTAAAATGTGCAATAGCTATCCAAAGGAAAAATAGTCATAAGATTTTAGAATTTTAGGGAGTGTGTTTTCAAAACATCTGGAAGGAAAGCAATGAGGACTTGCTACTTAGAAATGGAGAATAGCGAACTAATTTAGCTATGCCATCTCTTAATATCCTGCGTTTAAGTAATTTAAATTTAAGATTGTACAAAAAAAAGTTTCCTAAACCAGTAGAGGCCATCTACATTCTTTTATGATGAAACTTCAGTTTCTTTCTCTCTACTTTGGAGAAAAAAGAATAAAACATTAAAAGATAATACTGAAAGTATCAACCGAAATTTAAGAATTTTCCAATGCTATATGGAGAAAATTTTACACCGATTTTAAGTATTCATTCAGTGTTAGGTTTGATGATTTTCAGGATCATAAAAAAATGCTGATATTTTCAAATTCTTTGTTTATTTCTCTGCAATACACTACTTGTCACCCTTCTGAAATCCAAATCGGAATTACTGACCTTTTGCATTGGTAATCAAATATAAGAGCTTACTTCAACAGAAAATCACCCACGTTGTATAGAAATTTGGAAATTTGTAACAACAATTTTTTTTCTCACATTTACAGCCTTTAGTCATCTGATGCTGTTGTAGATTTGGCTAAAAATACGCTTCTAAACAAATATTTTTCGTTACAAATGCAGAAAAATCGAAATACCGTTGAATATTAATTGATTGCACTTAAAACAGTTAAATTTCTTAGGATTCTCAAGAACTAATCATAAAATTAAAGATTTGGTAAAAAAGATGCAGACTCATAAACCACATTAAGTACGGACTGTTTAATTTTTAGAATAGAATGTTTGATGCTATTTCTTTCTATTTTAAACATAAACCAACTGACAATTACTCTTAAGTTCGGACTTGTTTTATCTTTATTCTCATTTAGATTTAAATTACTCAGATTTACGAGAAAAAATGTTTCATTTGAGTTAGAATAACATAATCAGCCAGCATAAAATCTATTTTTAACTTTAAAAAAATCAATTTGTTGGAAAAATACGATGTGGCACGCTGAGTTTTTTCTCTCCAGATAGTGGCACTCTCCCTAAAAAGGTTGGCCACCCCTGAGTTAAACGAACGTATTTACTTGTAAAAGCGGCCATTTTGATGACGTCATCACAGGTGGGACCTTGACCTGAGAAAGAACAATTAAATTTTTATAAATAGCTCTTTTAAAGAGCTTTCAGATGATATACTTGAGTTTTGCAACATTTGAATCTATGATGGAGTTTTAGGGGGAGTTAAACAAACGTATTTACCTTTAAAAGCGGCCATTTTGATGACGTCATTACAGGTGGGCCCTTGACCTCAGAAAGAAAAATTAAATATTTCTAAATAGCTATTTTAAAGAGCTTTCAGATGATACTTTTGAGTTTTGCGATATTTTAATCTATGATGGAGTTTAAGCAATTAAACGAACGTATTTACCTGTAAAAGCGGCCATCTTGATGA
>JAXGGA010009257.1:0-52334 GCA_038373865.1 Uloborus plumipes | reverse complement strand
TTTTTAAATTTAAAATACCCTTCAAAATTACCCCCCAACTTTCTAATCTTTAAAAGTTTATAAAAGAAATGGTAATAGATTATAGCTAGCTTCATTCTGCACGTGTATGTTATAAAACAATTTCTGGTGTAGTTTCAAGTAAAAATTACATGTGATTACAGTTCTAAGGTTTTTTAGTGTTGGATTTAAGTTTTAAATCAATTTTACAATCATCTCCATCATAAATAATTTGCATAACAATGTTTTTATTTATCAAGATTTAGGTGTGGCAACGGTCTTTGCTTACCTGTCATGTGATGCTTTCTGTAGTTTGATGTGTTTTTAGTAGTACAGTTCCTTCCATGTTTTGATGTTAGTTTTAGTGCTTCGTTTTTACGTTATTTGTTCAATGTGTTACATGTTCGTTCATTTACTTCTAGTCAAGAATAAAAGTTTTTTTTATTGAGAAATGCTGTCGAACTCTGCTGAATTAATTTAACATTTAGTACTTCAGCAGTGTTATCAAGAGTTCATTAAGTTTTTAGCGATACAGTTTTTCTGAAATCGAGTTTTATTGGTTGTGGTATTTTCAGAAATTGATTTCTTCCATTGCTAATCATTAAATCTTGTTGCTTAAATGGTGTATATTTGCTTTTGAAAATGAATTGAATATTTCATTTTTTATCTTCCAGTATACTAGGGTGGTCACAAAAAATCAATTTTCGAATTTCTTTTGCGGCACCCCCCTAAAATGTGCCAATGGGCTAGAAAATGAGATTTGCAAAGTTTTAGCTTAATCGGATAATATTAACACGTGCCGCAAAGAGGGTAAAAATAAGAACAGCGATTTTTAGCCAAGAATTGTAGTTTTTACTCTGTAAAACCAAAACTACTGATCCTAGAAGCTTTATTTTGGTCTAATTTTGTAGGAAATTTTATTTTCTTTAAGTCTAATCTTATTTAAAGTTTCGAAAAAAATGATTAAATATTTTTCAGAATTTTCACAAGTCAGGCTGCAACGCAAATCCTCGAAATTGCAAGTAACATGGGGAAATTTTTTTTTCAGCTAATCTTTTGAGGCACCCCCCTAAAATGTGCCAATAGACTAGAAAATGAGATTTGAAAAGTTTTAGCTTAATCGGATAATATTAACACGTGCCTCAAAGTGGGTAAAGTTGCGAAAAACAGCGATTTTTAGCCAAAAATCTTAGTTTTTTCCTCTGTAAAACCAAAACTATTCATCTTAGAAACTTTATTTTGGTCTCATTTTGTAGGAAATTTCATTCTCGTTAAGTGCTATCCCATTCATTTTTGCTATCATGTCCAAAGTATTTATTTGGCATTTTTCAGGTTAAATCGTAGAGTATATCAAAAATAAGAAATTTTCATGCAAAAACCTAAAAGCATTATAATATTCAATTACATTTATTTGCTTATTGTTGGATTTACTTTGTCAGTTAAAAAAGGGGTATTTTCGCGGTACTTTAGAAATAAATGAAACGAATTTCTGTGGGGTCAATCCATGTCAAATCACCCAGGAAAACGGGATTTTGTAACCCATGTCCTCGGATTTTGATAAAATTTGGTGTATTTAATATTTTTATGGTGGGAAGTAACGATATGAATTCTTTTGTCCATATGTGATCTGGTTTTTGTTTTACAGGCCGTCAAACTTTTCAAAAAATTGCATTTTCTGTCAACCGAGTGTCATTTTTGCTATCATGTCCAAAGTATTTATTTCGCATTTTCCATTATGGCTTGTTCTGCTCATTTCATAAGCTTTACTCACAGTTATTTATTTTATCTATGAGTTTCAAAGACCTAAATTTATTATATATTCGTAATAATATTGCTGTTTTTTCTCTGAAAAGTCAACGTTATCCGTAGATTTCATCAAATTTACTAAAAGAACTTTTTATTTACATTTTAATGATTTATTTTTTCTAAGCAATTTCGAGGATTTACGCTGCAGCCTGACTTGAAAAATTCTGAAAAATATTCAATCATTTTTTTCGAGACTTTAAATAAAATTAGACTTAAAGAAAATAAAGTTTCCTACCAAATGAGATCAAAATAAAGCTTCTAAGATGAATAGTTTTGGTTTTACAGAGGAAAAACTACGATTTTTGGCTAAAAACCGCTGTTTTTCTTAACTTTACCCTCTCTGCGGCACGTGTTAATATTATCCGATTAAGCTAAAACTTTGCAAATCTCATTTTCTAGCCTATTGGCACATTTTAGGGGGGTGCCTCAAAAGATTAGTTGAAAAAAAAATTTCCCCATGTTGCTTGCAATTTCGAGGATTTGCGTTGCAGCCTGACTTGTGAAAATTCTGAAAAATATTTAATCATTTTTTTCGAAACTTTAAATCAGATTAGACTTAAAGAAAATAAAATTTCCTACAAAATGAGACCAAAATAAAGCTTCTAGGATCAGTAGTTTTGGTTTTACAGAGTAAAAACTACAATTTTTGGCTAAAAATCGCTGTTTTTCTTAACTTTACCCTCTCTGCGGCACGTGTTAATATTATCCGATTAAGCTAAAACTTTGCAAATCTCATTTTCTAGCCTATTGGCACATTTTAGGGGGGTGCCGCGAAAGATTAATTGAAAAAATTTTTTCCCCATGTTACTTGTGACCACCCTATAATGTATACACGTTATTGATTAATGGTTTAAGAATTTGTATTTAAAGGTAGTTTATGAATATTACTCTGATAGATTCAGAGTCAAGGTTTCATTTAAAAGCACCCGCTAATTGTATAATCTAGTAACTTCTGTTAAGTTTGCATTATTGCTTTTCATGCATTGTTAATATTATGTATATGAAGACTTTTTTAGTAGCCTTAGCGATGTTTAGTAGCCTTAGTGAAGGAGTGGCCTGTAAATAAAGCCGGTAAGTATTCAAATTACAATCTCTTGCTTCCTGTTGTTTTTGGTGGATTCTTTTTCTAATTTTTCAGTACGTTGACTGTACTAATAATTAAAATTTCGATCCAAATGCCATGTTTTAAAAGAAATGTTGCTTTTTTATCATTATACTTGTGTTTTATTCAAGTTTACTGAAGTTTGGATAACTAATTTTCCGTATATGGCTTTAGAATTTGGATGTAACACTGAAGCATTTCAATCTGGATGGCTTTGTACTACGAATCTACTACGGTGTTACTGAAAGCCTATAACCAGAAGTCGGTGAGGTAATTACAAATGAAAATTGTGATTTTGTAGCTATCTTGGAACCTGTAAATATTTATTCAAAATATCTATTTTTTTACGAGCACTTATATTCCTTGTTTTCAGTGATAGTAGTTTTAATCAAACTTTTTGCAATAACTTAAAGTAATCATACCATTCAAATTTGAGTGCAGATACGTTTTCTTTCGAAATATCTCCACGAAAACTTTCTTACGTAACCTAAACGTAAACAAAATTAATTTTTAAAAACTGATATCAATTGTTTTTTCTAGTTATGGTATCATCAGACTTGTAATAGACGGTCCAAGTAATTAGTAAGGAGAATTATCCGACAGCAGATGGGAAAGATGGGGATTAAGTCCGAAAGAAGTCATCGCCCTGCTATTTGTTCCTCCAACTTCCATCTGTTTGGCTCGACGTTCCAGTATTGTCACACAACGCGGGAGAAGAGTTACGTTCTGATCAAGCCGAAGATCAAGCCTTTGTCATCCGGATGAAAGACAGCTAGCTACCTTTGTCACTTGGAACTGTTGACCAAGAATTGGAGATTCTTGCCGTCGGAGGTTTTGGGTGGTTTCCCTCTGATGTGACGTGAATGCGGGCAAGAAAACTCATCACGAACCGGCTTGCTACCCCAGGAGGCCGTGGTAAAAAGAAACTTGATGCTACATTATTAAACTTATTGTAGAAGTTGAACTTGAATAGTTGTAACGTTTAGTGAAAAAATAAACTTGCTTATTTTCATATGTATTTAGTAATTTTTTCCCCGAAAGGAATTAAAGCAGTTATCCACGAATGAAACAAAGAAAAAAAATAGGGTTTTTGAAAAATGGGCACAGTTGAAATTAAAGCTTAATCCTCTGTTTGATTTCGACAAACTTCTGAAAAAAAAAATCAAACTGAATTTATCTTACAATTCATTGAAAAGAGGGGTGTTGGGCAAAAGTGTAAAACCATGTTTAGGACTTTCAAAATTTCGAAAGTTTAACCATCTTTGGATGTTACACAGCACACACCCACAAGTTAAATTAAAAGTGTATTTTCTGCGGATGCTTACTGATCGATAAAGTTTTATTACTTCACACAGCTTTGTTATCACCAGATTAGGTGGGAATTAAGTCAATTATTCAGTAAAACTTTGAGTCACAACTTCTCTATTTTAAACTGTACCACACTTAGTGTTTCATTCTTTTTTGTATAAAATAGAAGATATTCAAAGTATTGTATAGGGTCATTCCATGTCAAGTGTACGAGTCGTCCCCACTCGAACCCCTCCGATTTTGATGAAAATTTTTTTGGATGTACATATAAGACTTGCATGAAACCATACCAAATTATAGCTCTATAAGCCTTATGGTTTAGCCAAAAAAAATTATTGAAAAAAGGCCTCTTTTTCGTGTCTTGAAAAAAATGACCAAATCGTCAAGTCTTTTATTGCTCGCGACCTAAGACGATTATCAGGCTCAAATTTGGTGATTCTGATCACTGTTTAGGGTAGAATAGCCTACTTGTGTAACAAAAGCTCCATGCACTGTAGATTTTTTGCAAAAAAAAAGTTTCGTTTTTAACAAAAAAAATTATCTTCCTATCGCTGCTGTAAGAGCTTAAGTCTTTTCCTATGTGTTATTTTTAAGCTCTTGAAACAGAATTTCGGATGATATGTCACTTGGCAAGGTGTCATTAATATTTTAAATTCATAAAAATCATCGTTTCCTTCTTCAAAAAAAAAATCGAAATAAAAATAATTAATAAATGAGATAAATAATAAATAAAACAGTTAATATGGTGTGTACGTGATAAAAAAATATGTATAATACGACTGCAGAGCCATTTTTCTAAAATGCGATAACGAAAGTTTTCGATAGAGTTGAATATTGCAATTATTTCCACCGTGTAAATAAATGATAACAATAGTAATTGAAAATATGATAAGTATTAATTGAAAATCCATTCATTATACTGCCGAGGATGTGTCTAGATATTCAGCCTATGATTGCAATTTTCCCATAAACAATATTGATGAAAAATGAGAAAATGCTTTTTATGACCTTGAAACATTAATGACCTACAACCTTGCCAAGTGACATATCATCCGAAATTCTGTTTCAAAAGCTCAAAAATAACACATAGGAAAAGACTCAAGCTCTTATAGCAGCGATAAGAAGATAATTATTTTTGTTAAAAACGAAACTTTATTTTTTGCCATTTCTTGAGTTTTACGGATGCGCACACAAAAACTAAAGTTCAAAAACATCTAAAAAAGGTTTTTTTTTATCAGAACATAAGTACAATAGCTCCTGTAAATTTTAATAGAACAAATTGACATCAACTTTTGAGGTCTATGTCTTCTTTTCTTCGATTTCACGTTGAATGACTTACACATTTTTGACATGCAATATCCCTTGAAACTAGTTTGTCTCAAAAATAAAAATAACGTTTTTTTGGTTAAGAAAAGTGTGTTCTTTCCAATGATGTAAAGAAAATTGAAATCCAAGATGACCCTTTTGAGATATTGCCCTTTGAAATTGAGACAAAATTGAGAAAAAAGAAATTTAACTGAAATTTCAACTAGCATAATTCAGCAATTACTTGAGCTATCGAGATGCCACTTGCACACCTTTCGGACAAACTATCAGGCTACAAACGAGGAAAGAATTAGCTTCAGAAAGTCATTCTCTCAGCAGATACAAGCTGATAACGTATGATCAAAATTTACCAAAATACGATTTTTTACCAACTTTGGCAGCAAATTGCAAAAAATCTACAGTGTATGGAGATTTTGTTACACAAGTAGGCTATTCTACCCTAAACAGTGATCAGAATCACCAAATTTGAGCCTGATAATCGTCTTAGGTCGCGAGCAATAAAAGCACAAACTTGACGATTTGGTCATTTTTTTCAAGACACGAAAAAGAAGCCTTTTTTTCAATAATTTTTTTTGGCTAAACCATAAGGCTTATAGAGCTATAATTTGGTATGGTTTCATGCAAGTCTTATATGTACATCCAAAAAAATTTTCATCAAATCGGAGGGGGTCGAGTGGGGACGACTCGTACACTTGACATGGAATGACCCTATAGGGCCATTCCATGAAAAGTGAAACCAATTGGTCAAAAATTCATATTGAAGTTATGTTGCTATGTTATACATCATTTTAAAGCTTAAGATGTATATTTTAAGAATCCTGCATTGGTTTTTTGGTGAGAGTTAGAATAAATACTTGTTTTCTTAGTTGGAAGTACAATATTCACGAACTTGTAAAAAAATCAGAAAAAAGAACACATTTTCAAATGCATATTTCTCATCGAAAAATAAAAACAAAAATAACTACTTGTAGCACAATTTTAATTACTAAGACGGTACTATAATAATATGTATTCATTAATTTCTTTTAAATTGATCTAAATGGTGTAATTGAAGTTTGAAAAAAAGAAGTTTGATGTTACGTCTGTAACAAAAAAGAAGCAAAAGTTGTCATTACGTCCTAAAAAATCAAAATTAAAAAAAAACCCTTAATGGTCCTTTTGGAAAATTTTTAGAGTAATTGCCCACCATAGTTAAAAATATTGCAAGTGATTTAGTTTTAAAATTAATGTTGTTACAGACGTAATATTTCGGACATAACAAATGGCTCTATGTTACGTCCGTAGCAAAAGTAAATTCCCAATTAAATAGGTAAAAAGCACAGGATGAGCAATACATGTACATAGCATAATATGGTACGAGTACTAAAGTTTCTGGTATTCTGATTTTGAAATTTTTAATTATGTCGGCATGTAATTGAAATTTATTTCTTAAGATTAATAAAATACACATATGGTATAACTGATTATAATTTATACCTCAACTGGCATTTTTTTGCTACGTCACATGGAAAGGGAGCTGTGAATGGAGTTGGGGGTATGGTCAAGCACCAGGTTTGGCAGAGAGTAAGATCTAGAACAGCATTTGTCAACGACGCTCTTTCCTTTTTTCAGTGTGCAATCTCCATTGCAGAAAAAGTTAAAATTATTTATATGCCCCAGGAAAATGTTTTAAAGATGACGCCAAAATTGGAAGAAGGGTGGGCTAACATCGCGAATTTGCCAAAAGCCCGCGAAATGCATTGTTTTCGAACAGAATACGAAAATGCCGTTCGAATTTCGAGAACGTCGGACGAAAAAGGACACATTTTTTCATTCAAAAAAAAAAAAAAAAAAATATCAAAATTGACCAACTGTCACCAAGAAGGTTAAATTTTAGTTTGGTACTAGTATTCTGCTATATCATCCAACATTTTCAAATTTTTAAGTTCTCCTAAGAGGGAGGAATTTACTTTTCCCGATTTTTTTATGTAGCAGCCCCATTATGCATTAATTTTAAGAATACAAATAAATAAATTTGTGTGAAAGCCCTTCTAAACTTTTCTTGTGTCAATCTTTCTTGGAAATAATTGTCTTAAGATGCATTAATTTATTGTTACATATTGACATATCGGCATATGCTCTCAACTCCCCCAGACTTACCCAAATTTTCTAAAACTGTTACAGTATAACTTAAAATATTCAAATAATGTGTTAATTAATGCTACTGTATTGTTTTAGCACAAAAATCTTTGTTTATTCCTGCTTTAAAATACTGTTTTCTACTTTCAAATCAGAGATGTTACGTCTGTAACACCACTTTGTTTCGTCCGTAACAAGTTTATGAATTTTTTTCACAAATTCGGCAGTCAAAATCCACACAATCTTTATAGTTTTAGAAAGCTTGAAGTCTCTAGAACACGTATTTTAAAAAAAAGTTCAAAATTTCCGTATAATTCAGAGGAATATTGTAAGTTGTATGACATAGTCGAGTTTTTGCTGTTTTGTGAATTACGTCTGTAACAGGCAGTTTTTAATTTCTGTATTTTTTTATAATTAAGCAATCTGCACGCAAATTTAATGTAGCATAAACATCATCAAGTTACACTACAGGAAAAAAAGTTGAAGACTTTCATCAGCCCAAACCAGAATTATTTGTGTTCAAAGTCTGCGATTGTTACGTCTGTAACGATGGAATTGCCCTATAGTAATCCAAAATTAAAATATTACTTACGCTAAAAATGAATTAACTTGGCTCAGGAATAATGCCATTTAAACACACATTGCGTCACTTCATAACTCAGTAACAAAAGCATTGTTTCGCATATTTTTAAGAAAGTGTTCAGACTTTTTTTATTAGGAGAGAAAAAAAAAACTTTAACCTTTAAAGAAAAAAAAATCTAAAGTTTTAGCTAATGGAGTTTCTGGCAGCATTTTCTGGAATCTAATCCACAGGTAGCAAGTACTTATATTAGCGTCTTATTTTTGTAGCATTATTGGTACCGATGTAACTTTTACGATTAATCGAATGTCTGCTTATTTCGCAGACTATTTTTCGATTTTTGCTCTGTTACGGACCGCGAAAACAAATTCCGCTATTGGGCTTCAGAAATGAAATGAAAAATGAATTACGTTAACAAAAGTATCGCAACTTCAAAGCAGGAAAATAGAATTTCTAAATGTTAAAATGATTCCTCTCATAACTATATTTCTATCGCTTATAATATTACTCAGAAAGTTAAAATGTATGAATAGCAACTTAAACAACTTCGAAAATGACTTCTTAAAAGTAACTTTAAAATTATTAAACGATATAACTCACTGACTGCTATACTACCACTTTTAAAATGCTCTAAATGACTGAGCTTTTGGGAGTAGCATAATCTGCTAGTATAAGTGAAAATATGCTTCATAAGCGGGCAGCTAAGTTTATTTTTGTAGAAGTTATAGAAAATTTCCTAGAAAACTATTTTCAAAATTTTAACACTCGCTTTCTTAAGCAATAAGTTCTTAAACTTTTGGCTGTAATCGTCTTTCGAAATTCGTATAATTTTTGATTCTATAAATTCATACTTTCATTATTTATTCTTATTAAGCTAAATCTAGTGTTGAACTCTATTATAGGTCTATTAAAATTTCTCGTACCTGAAAAATAAATGGTGTAAAAAGAATGCAGTGAAGTCTAATATAGCAAATGAGTTTTTCAAGTTTTTCTGTTTACCCTCAATATCTAACTTCACTTGTTCTTTATTGAATTTAATCAGAAGAGACAAGAAAGCTTTTTGAAACATATTTGGCTAACGTAAGTATTCCCTTGAACACAATTCGTTCCAAATATATATTTTATAAGGAATTATTTAGTTTTTGGTGAATTTTTCAATTTATGAAGTTTTGTGAAATTTAGCTTTCGTACAAGTGGCGTTAAACCGACAAACTGTAAATTTATAGCATTTTCATGAGGTACTGATGAGGAGAGTTCTCTGTTTAATCTCCTGAACAAAATATGTCAGGATAAATTAAGTAGTTAAAGTATAAAAATAATATCTTTCACGCCAACAGATATAATAAAAATTAAAAACACGCAGCTTTAAATGCTATGCATATATCGCAATCATCAAATGAAAAACAAATTCAAAAGCTTCCGTCAAATTTGCACATCCCATTAGCATAAAATCAAACTCGGGTTTATCTACCCTCATAGTTTCCTAATATGTTATGTAAAAATGTAGGAAAAAGTATTACAAACTCGATGGTACAAGGCTGACTTAGCAAAAGTAATCCTTTCATGCGATTGTCGCGATTTTAAAATTTCAATAATGGAGTCATTTTGTCTTCAAGTTAAGGAAGAAATTTAGTAGAAAGCTGCAAAATGTCTGCAGTTTTTTGCATATTTTTTAAAAAGCACAATTCATGAAAGCACATAATTTCTTAATCACATAATCATTGTCTAGCGAAAATGTACAGTTTTGAGCCGAATAAGTGTTATTATTTGTGAGAGATTTAGATCCGATTTAAATTAAAAAAAAGCTGCAGGTTCTTGCTAAATTTAAAGACATCTGCAAAAAACTACAGTTTAACTGAATGACTAGCTTCAGATCGCGACAACCCTATGATTAGATCACTTTGGTTTCGATAGCCATATGCCATCGTGTTCGGCCAGCTATATTTTTATGTATAACTTGTTAGGAAACTTGATGAGTGTATATGGGTCATTCTACGCTATTTGAATTCAGACGGCCAATGGAAAAACTTCATGTAAAACTGATTTTATTAATGTTTTTGTATGCAGAAGCATTACAGACTATTATCTTTCATATAGACCGCCCAATTAATTCACTGCAATTATTTTATTTTAGCATTTACAGCCGAAAATAGTCATAAATGTATACTCCCCTGGCCTGTCCAAATACTAGTTTTTATACAAACATGTTCGACGCTCAATTTTTGCTAACGTGGCATAATGTTTTTTGCCATAATTATACACTTACATTAATAGAGAAACCTATTTCATCAGTAAACATTGAAAAAATATTTATTATTATTAAAAAAAATACACTTTTCAACGGGCCATATCAACAGTGTCACCTCCACCTGGCGAACTTCAAAGACTGAAATTTAGCATAAAAAATGCATAAGAATGATGTTGATTGCGAATAACTAGTGTAGTGCTGAGTAAAGTTAAAAGCAAGCTAATAGGTTTTGAAAAAATTCGAATATTATTGCATCGGTTCTTGTTGAAAGTGCCTCAAAGCTTACTGCGCCAGTCGCTGTAGTATTTCCCCTGGTAAGTATAACTTTTGATATTTCATCGTTAAATAAGTATGCATATGTACAATGTAATGCTTATTGTGCGCAGACATCACGGTTTACTTGAAGTTCTGGTGAGAAGAACGCCTGATGCTGTTTTTATAGGTAATGTGTGATTTTGTCACTTCTCTGGCGTCACCCCCCTGGCATTTTTGTTCAAAAAAAAGGGTAAATATACATTAAAACTGTGTTATAAGCATAATTAATTTCATTTTTAATCCTAATTGCCCCTGTGAAAGTAATTTGAATGAACGTAAATAATGCGGGAAGTATTTTTATTTGGGATCTGCGGTGCGACTTGTATGCAACATATCGCATTTTCAGGATTAATTTTTTTCATTTTATTACAACGTGAAATTTTTTTTTGAATACAGGTCTTATAGAAATGACTCCATACTATGATTTTACATCGAAAAATAAGTGAAATAATTGTAAATCAAGCCAGAATTCCGCCAATAGTGTCACTCCCCTGGCAACGCATTTTCCCCTGGTATCGATAAACCCCCCAAAAATTGAAATTTCGTCTGACTCTTAACACTACAATCATAAAAATAGCGGCTACTAGTGATATAATGAGTGTGAAATTGAACAGACTATTTTTTCTTTGGGGACACGAAAAACGCATTGATCGTAGAATCACCCATATGTCAACCTAAGTTGGATATTAGACTACTTGCCTCAGTATAGCTCTCTTGTATAGCTCGTTGTTTCATTTCCAGTACCCGCCTGAGTTTCATTCCAGTAAAACAAGATAGGTTAGATTTGAATTGAACTTATTTACCATGGATTTCTTCTGTATGCATGTACGTCGTGTGAAAACCACGTGATGAAGTTTCACGATTAAAATAAGTGTGAGGGATCATTTTTGGTTTGGAGTTGAAAAGGCAATTGTTCATTTTTATTGTGTTGTGCACATTCGATTGGATTTTGAAATTCAGGACAAGCATATACCTAAATTGCTCACACTTATATAATCTATTTTTTAAAATTACCTTTATATTCTACCTCCGCTCCCTAACTACTTTCTTCCCTCACCAGCTCCTTTTACGGAAAATAACTATACCTTTATGTTTTTCAGTGAAGGAAAAAGTATTTTTTACTCGAATTTCTGAGACAAAAAAAAGAACTCCAATATTAAGTAAAAATGAAATGTTAACTGGATTGGACACTCCACTATGAATGTATTTTCGAGGGAACGCATAGTGTGAAAATATTTTAAACTATAGCAGCTTCGTAAAAGTCCTTCTTACAGTAATATTCTCCAAAATCGCATGCGATAAAATGTACTAAACTTCTCTACCATTATCAATGAGAATTAGGAAATAGTAGTATTAGTTTAAAACTACTGTCGTTTGCACCCCTCTCCCCCCTCCCGAAGCAGTTTCTTAGCTCTGTTGCTAGGAAAAGATAATGCATACTGAAATTGTATTCAAATGATTTCGAACAAATATCGTACTCCCGTTTGCGATATTGTAAATCTGCCACTCATTAGGCATGGCTTAGTAATGAAACAATTTCGTAGTCTACAACAATTTTCAATTGCTTTAATAAAATCCATACCGTACACGACTTCAGATGTGTCTTCTTCACAAGCGTCAGATTAATGCTACAACATTGTATAGGAGAAACCCTTTTGGGAGAAACTGCATAAAAAAAATAGAAAAGAGAGATGGAGCTAGATAAAATCATTAGAGCTGGTTTCCGCAAATTCACCAATTTGTCACATAACTTCAACTGCGAAGCTCTCTCCAATTGTTTGTTTTGACACTCGAAGGATTTTCTTTTAACGATACGCTCAATTTGCCACCGCCCCATTCCACTTTGTAAGCATCCATTTCAAACAGAATTTCGAAGCTGCAACTGAAACCATCTGCAGTTGCACTGAGAACAACTTTAGCGGACAGGCCTAGTTATCCGACATTTTGGTTCTAAGAGAGCAACGGATTCAACTTTGTTTCAAGTATTTGCAAAATTTTTTATTATATTCGCTGCCACAGGACCGTCATTTCAAGTTTTCTTGGAGGAGGGCGGGGGGGGGGGGAGAGGGGGCAAGCACAATGCAATTTCATCGGAAAACTGCAAAATCCACTCCCACTTATATGTTTATACATTGATTTCCCAAAACCAGGGAGGGCAATTGAACCCTTTTGACCCCACTAAATGACGGGCATGGGCGCTGCTTGATACGTCACGTCGTAGTAGATGTAACTGATGACTAGCTGAGCAAAACTCCACGTTGAGGAAATTCAGCAGAAAACATTTCTTAAACATAATAGTGGTTAATCGGGAAATGTTTCTTGTAGAGAATATTGACATTTTTCACACCAGACTTGATTTAAATCTGAATAAAAAAGCAAACAGTGCCCGTTATTTAAAAGGGTCAAGAGGGGCAAATTGGCCTCCCCTGGCTAGTTAAATCAATGTATTTCCCTTCTTTTAGGGAGTAGCTTTAGTTATTTTTTAGCATAATATGCGTTGAGTGTGTAGACTTTGATATACCCTAAAAAATGCTAAAATAACTCGGCTGAAAAAACTTTTTGCCTTTTATAGACGAAAGATCTAAACACAGATCAAGCAACGCAATCCGAAATAAATGTACTATAGCTGGGGTAAACCTAATCACGCAGCGTTGTGAAGGCTACGCAGATCATAATCGCAACATTTACGATGCTGCTAGGTTAGATTCCCCCCCCCCCCATCTACGGTCTGCAAACAAGACCGTAGAGAAAACGCGAGCTCTTTTTCATATGGCTTGTGGCCTCCCCCTCTCCCTCCCCACTTATGAAACTTATAAGCCTTATTCTATAATTCATGACTGACCTCTCTCCAAGGGCCAGGCCTCTAGTTTCCGATTTGTCAGAAATGGTTTCTCGTCTGCGAACTGAATTCATTTGAACGTTTTCAGCCTTTTTACGCGTATAATTACACTACAGAATTTTAGACATCAGTTCTCACTTTGCACATATTCTAATATATGTATCCATTGTGTATCATAATATAACGTATCAACTTAAAAAAAGTACTTAAAGTAATAATTTACACGTGCTGAAGGTGTGATCATACGGTCTCAACCTCAACACATATAAATCCTTATTTCTTAAATACAAGACCCCCCCTTTTAGTACAAGCGTTTAGAAAGTTGCTACTTAATATTATGATACAATGGATTTATATATTGGAATATGTGCAAAGTAAATGCCGAAGTCCAAAATTCGGGGAATAATGTGCAAATTTATGCTTAAAAATGCCTCATTTGTATGAATGAACGCAGAAATAAAAGAACATCATATTACACTGGGTTGACTGGGTATTTATAAGTATCATATATCTCTTAACACTTTACCGACCGGGCGTCGATTAATCGACGTTTTGTTCCCAGCGCTTACCGACCGGGGGTCGATTATTCGACGTTTGCTCTCCGGCGCTTACCGACCGGGCGTCGATTAATCGACTTTGAATCGATCTGTGGATTTTATAGTTTAACAATAAAATGTTAAAAGTACAAGTTACCCGATCTGCAGCTGAGCGAGCGGTGAAAGGGCATAGGATGTTCGAATCGCTACCGGTCGGTAAAGTGTTAAGCAATTAAAAGAATGAATTCTATAGACATAGTTGTGACAAACTTGCATCACTTCTACTTTCTTCTGACGAAAACTTACTCATCTAGACTCAAACTTGCAAAAGTATTTTAATACGACTAGAAACTCATTGCTCTTATTATTGTTGCACCAGTTATTCGATTGTACAAGTCGATTTCAGCTGTCTTTTAAATTTCGTTTGGTTAGAAAGTTATACCAAGTGCTTTAAACTAAACATTTTAGAAAGTTGATATTTCACATTATAAATTGTTTCTAATATTGGAGTATGCACACATTTCAATCCAAAGTTTAAAATTCTGGGACTACAGCACAAATTTAGGAGTGAAAAATCTCTTATTTGGAAAAATAGAGCATGAAACAAAAATGTCGCATGAGTCGGCTTCCCTTTCATAGTGGCCATAAGTTGCGCAATCCCCAACACAAACCATACTACGGAAAATCCAGACATAATGGGTGGGCGTGAAAAAAGTTGCCAAAATCGGCGCCTCAGCGTGGGCGAGGAATCACTTCTCCCCCCTTTTTCGTTCTCTTTTCTGCTTTTCTTTCATTAACCCCGCATATCCAACTCATAAACCACCGGACAGTCACAGCATCCTGATGATTCCCAGATGCTGTCTCTTGTCACTCGACACTCTCTCCCCCAGGGCCCCTCCCCTCCGTTTTGCTCCTCGGTTTCTTTCGCGGACACGGTCGCAGCGAAATTTGTCGAGGCGTTTGGAGGAAAGGAATATCCAAGGATGCCGTAGATTTGGGGTTTAGTCTGGACTTATGTGTGTTTTTTGTTTTGTTGGCTGGTACATTGGTTTGTGACCATGAAGGAATATGTGGTACCAGGACGGACTAAGTTCTTAAGTTTGATTATGTGTTATTACTCCTTATTTGTAGGTTCTTCTGCTCAATTGCCCTCAGGTAAGTTGATACTTTCGTGTTTGAAACTGCTGTACAGCAAGCATCCATAAAAGGGGGGGGGGGGCTTCTTCAAATTTTTCAAAAATTTCCAAAGTTTACTAAAATCATTAGGAAAATATTAAAGCAATGCTACGTAAAAAAAAACAACTGTCATAAAACAGCATTCAATATCTCGCAGTCAACTGGTTTCCATAGTAGTTCATTTGAACCGAAGGTATGAACCATTGAAAGTTTAATTCAAAAAGTGAATATTTTATGACATATGAAAGAAAAAAAAACATCAATTACTGATAATATAATGTGGCCTTAATCGAAAATTATTTCTCCTTCGAAACCTTCTTTCTTTTTTTTTTACTTGCGTCGTGAAAGGCGATTGTTTCTTTTTTCGATTTTCATCCTTGATGGTTTTAAGTCTTAATTTTGAAAAACTTCAGAGCTTCCTTTTTGAATTCATATTAATATCATGTGAATATTGTGCGAAAGGAGTATTAATTGGTCCGAACACATGCACAATATAAAAATTTGTACTGATGATAAAATATATTCAAAATGAATTTATACAAATACCTTTTATACACAAAGAATTTCTTCAGTTATATATCATTTAAAGAAGCATTATTATTGAATCTAAAAGGATAGAGTTAAAGAAAGAATGCTCCGAAATATGTAGTAATAATAAATACGAGGAATTTCCATTCTTAAAAAAAAATTGCTCCTTTCTCGAAAAGGAAAGAGAAAAAAAAATCATGGTATTTTACGTGTGCAAAGCGCACGGTAATATTTGTCACCAGACACGGGAGAATAGTTTTTCTCAATTATTTATTTTTAAGAATTTATGTCGTCACGTGTGATAATCATCTAGTTTTGTCAAAAAAGCAAAATGCTAGACGTGTGTAAAAAAAAAAACCCACCCAAAATGGCATTTGCATTTTATTACAGTGGTTAGTATTCTGGTTTTTTAGCTTATGTGGTACTTATCCATACATTAGAGATAATTATTACCAAAAATTTCTATCAACTCGTATTTAAAGCGATAATCTTGCTTGGGAGTAGACGTCATCTCATGATTGAATATTTTACCGTCAACGTAAAAACACAACCTATAAAGTACAAAAATGGTCTGTGTAGTGTCCATTAGAACTTATTCAAGGCGGTACCAGTGGTACTGACTTCAAAACTTTCCTCAAATTGAAAATTTTATAATACTGGTAAATATTTCTGCATTTCGGAAATTAGCCTTAGACGGGTTAGTTTTAATCGAAGAATCCGGTATTGAAAAATAAATAAAATAATAACAAAGTATGTAAATAAATATAAAACCTATATAAAATAAAAAAGTGAGAACTTGCTCACTCTTAGCCGTAACCGGAACTCAAGGATTGATATCGTGACCTAAATATGTTCGTTGACATGTCCTTCTCTCCAGTCTTTTGACACTTGACACGAGAGTACTCACAATGTGTTATCAATAAGGATATATTTCCTTCATTCTTTAGGTTTTTCGTAAACTTACGAAACCAGTTCTCAGCTCCATATAATTTCAGCGATATTTACTTCATTTCTGATTGGATTACAGAACCCTGCGAAATTTAATTTATGGTAAAATACGAAAGAACTTTTCGCTGATTCCTTAAGCCGTTTGCTCTCTTGATTTCGAAAATCACCACCTTTTTTTCCCATCACGTCAGGATTTTTTTGTGACATTAATTTCACTTTTTGTTATAATTTTGCTTAAAAAATAATTATTTCGACCAATTTTACATACAGTATCTGGCACCAGTGCTTTTTTTTATTCATTTATATAATATATTCTAATGATTTACATTGATTTTTCAGCAACATATTTTTTGTTGGTCTACATTTAAGAAAAAAAAGTGAAACATGTCGAATTTTTACTTATCCGTGGCGCAAAAAATAGCTATGTTCCATTAACAAAACATTTTACAGAAAAAAATAGAATCGTTCGGGAGAACAGAATATTGATGCAGATCGCATACCAAACTTCGTCAAAATAGCCCGACACGAAAACTTGTTGACTTTATATGGAATGACCCCGTAGCTCAATTTCACGAACACTGTGGCCAGATAAAACAAATTTCAAATAGCAAAATATAAAATAAAAAAAGTTTCTTATCTAGATACAGTGGACTCTCACTTATACACCGCCTCATTTATGCGCTTTTTTCACTTATACGATTTTCAGTAGTCCCGGCACATTCCAGAGTAAAATAATGATAACTTAATTCGTTTATGCGTCGCTCTAAAAATAAATATTTCACTTATGCGCCGAATTTTTCGTAAAATGCAAACAATTTAATACGAGTAAATACGTGTAATACGTATATTTTCCTTATAAATGAGCATGTTTCTTCACTTTTCTCTTTAATCTTTCGCTTTTATTGCTCACAGAAGGCATTTTCTTCACATGAACTAGAGTTCGGAGAGGGACAATTATTTATTATTGATCGTTTTAAAAGGACTAGTTTGTGATTAGGTATGCTACAATTTTTGTTTTCTCTTTATCGTTGTAGTTACGTTACAGTAGTTGCCAAACCGTAGTAATATGACCATTTTCTGCAGAAACATTCATATTCATTCTCTCATTAGAACCTATGTTGCGTTTTAGTCCTTTAAATAGGCTTGTTCACTTATACGCCTCTCTCACTTATGCGCCTTTTTCTGTTGGTCCCTTGGGCCGGCGCACAAGTGAGAGTTCACTGTAATTCGATGTAAAAAGTTTAAACTCGAGAACTTTGAGTTTTCTCTCTCCTACAGGAGGTTCGTGCAATCTGGCTACAATGTCATTCCGTGTAAAATAAGCAAATTTTCGTGTCATGCTATTTTTTATTTTGATCAAGTTTGGTAGGCCAAACCAATATTCTGTAATACCGAACGGTTTTATTTTTTTCGGTAAATTTTTTTTCTAAGGTGTAGCTTTTTTCTTGCTCCGTGGATGAGTTTTGGCATTTTTGATCATTTTCAATGAAAAATTTGGCATTTTTGATCATATTTCTTAAGACCAATAAAAAGTAATTTATTTCTAAAAAATCAATGTGAATCATTAGAATAGATTATATAAATGAAAAAAAGGAAACTTTGTCAGATACTGCAAGTAAAATTGGTTGAAATAATTACTTTTGAAGCAATACATAGGAAAAATATAAATTTTGCAACAATCATGAGGTGATCATATTTTTCAATATTTTTCCGAAATCTGAACCAAAAATTATGTATCACTTGTTACTCTTGTATTTTTTTCATCCCAGGCCAGTGTTATTCAAAAAGAATATATATATATATATATATATATATATATATATATATATATATATATATATATATATATAATATATATATATATATATATATATATATATATATATATATATATATATATAATATGAAATGATAGCTAACAAAGCTATATCGCGGAGAGATGGCGGCTGACCTTGAAGCGGAAACGGGCCGCTTCATTTTATGATAGGTAGCATCAGAAAGATCATGCAGGAAGTAAAACGTTAATGTACTTAGTGAGTAAAAAATAAATTTTCTCGTTGAATATACCTATTTTAAAGTGTAGAGAAGAGTTTCCCCCTCAAAGTCACGCGCCATTTCTCCGCTCTTAAGTTTTAGTAAATTGTTCTGCACTCCCAGAGTCTACTGCAATATTCAAACAATAAAAGACCGTTATTTTTAGAGAGAATCATTTTTAGTGTTTCACCCAGTTTTTCTTTAATTTTTTTTTCATGTACACTGCTCAGGGGTGAACATTACGGTGTCCCACAAAAACCGAAAGTCGGAATTTTTTAACGCATACCCTCTAATTTTTTTCCTTTTACATCAAAACAATTGTAAAAAAAAAAAAAAAATCATGCAATTTGAACAATGGCAACCCGTGCCGACTTGCGTTCGAAAGTGCGAACTAGCCCTTTTTCACTAGGCCAAATCGAAAAAAACTTTGTTCGGAAATTCAAAATTTCATGTTGATAAAACGCTTCCCCAGTATCCCTATATGTCCCACAAAATCATTTATCCCAATTAACAAATATTTACGTACCCCATACGAGGCTTAAAACAATGAAAGATAAATTTTAAGAAATTATCAAGATGAAAAATATGAAGCATAAAGTATATAATTAAGCGCCAAATATAAGTCTTCTCTCTCATTTTCTATTTATTTCTCCTGCAAATTAAACAAAAATTACGGGTTTTTTCAAGTTTTAAATTAAACTTTTCCACTTTTAATACCACTTTTTTTACAATTGAAGTTAAAAACCAACGTAAATAAAGCACAAATTTGGTATAAAGTACAACATATACACAGTACATGCTGTACTTTTTAATTTAAATTATATTTCAGCACAAAGTTTATTTGATCATTTTTCATTTACTACATTTTTTTTATTGTTCATCTGCAAATGCTGTTTTGAAAGTATGTTTTTTAGTGATTTTGGGACTTGATATTTTCGTTAAGTGTATCTGCAATTAAAAATTCATAAATGATGCAATAAATAAATAGAAAAAATTTGATATTTAGAGAAACATATAAATTTTATGCCTCGTGCTGGGACCCTAATTTCTTCAAAAAAATTGATCAAATGTTTGTTTGTCGAAAATGCGTATTGTAATTTCAAAAATTGCAAATAATGCCGACTTGTGCTTGAAAGTGAAAACTAGTATTTGTGTATTGAGCCGAATCGAAAAATGGGGGGAGGAAGTAACTAATTCTTTAATTAGTTACTTCCTCATATCACGCATTTGTTACCTGTTATTTTATTATTTTGCACAGAAATCAATTGATAATTTCATATCATTTAAAAGCCAGTCTTTGCTTACTAGGCTCAAAATTGATGATAGTTTTCTCAATGAGAGTACTTCTTTATGGGCTATATTCTTTGAAGGGAAAAGTATGGTCTCAGTGCTTATACCAGTAAATGATACAGCTAAAAGAGCGATAAAAATGATGCAGGACTATCATGGTTTGCTAACAGCTGATGAGGAGCAAAAACCATTTTTGTTATGTTGCGTCCAAGAGCACCGAAATATATACTATGACTACAATAAACAAACGTTGAAACGATAGTATGTTTTGTAATGTTTATTGTACTGTAATACTATAGTAAATAAATTGTTGTTACAGGGTTTTTTTCCTTTTTATTAATTTTAACTTTATTTAATTTAAATTATAGATACATTTAAAGTAAATATCAAGTTCCAAAATCCCTAAAGAACATACTTTCAGATGAATAATAAAAAAATGTAGTATTTAAAATGGAAAAATTTGACTTAAAACTTGAAAGAAAAAACTTAATTTTGATTAATTTCCGAGAGAAATAAATATAAAATGAGAGAAAAAAAATTAGCTCTAATTATGTACTTTATGCTTCATATTTTTCATCTTGATAATTTATTAAAATTTATTTTTCGTTGTTTACAAAATACATGGGAAAGATGTTTTTTAAAGAAAATTGTGAATTTTAAGCCTCGTGTGGGGTACCTAAATATTTTTTCATTTGGATAAATGATTTTGTGGGACATGTGGAGATGAAGGGGAAGCGTTTAATCGACATGAAATTTGGAATTTCCGAACAAAATTTTTTTCGATTTGGCCTAGTGAAAAAGAGCTAGTTCGCACTTTCGGACACAAGTCGGCACGGGTTGCCGTAGTTCAAATTGCATGAAATTTTTTTTACAATTGTTTTGCTGTAAAAGGAAAAAAAAAGAGGGTACGCGTTTAAAATTTCGACTTTCGGATTTTTTGGGATACCCTAGTGAACATTACCCATCCCACAAATAGCCATGGCGCACCCCCTTCATTGCAAAGAAACTAATTATGTGCTCCTTATCTATTAATCACGAAGTCATTAGATTAAAACGACACTAACCAGCGAAGTAAGATCAATAAGCAAAGTTAAGTTCAGTAAATTATGCTGTGAAACTTCGATAAGTCGAAACATTAGTTAAATTAATTTTATTTCATGACCGTCGTCAAATTTTCTTTGCTAACGCAATTCAATAAGTCAAAGTCGATTTTGTTTCTCCAAAAAAAAAAAAAAGGCACCATTGCATCAAAAACCGTTTAGAACAAGTGGATCTTTCTTGAATCAATATTTTCGCACTTCATCTGGCGCGCTTTTATTATTATTATTATTATTATTATTATTTAAAAATTACCAGCGGGTGACCGAGCTCCGCTCGAGGAAAACAGGTATCGAAGCTAACTCGAAGATTTAAATTTTCAATTGTGATTTATCAAAACAATACATGCCATAAGAAAATTTGTGAAACCATTGCTGAAAAGATAACCGGTTAAAGTGCACCATTGTAAACTATTTTAAACAAAGTTAGAGTTTGGAAAGGAAACTATTCTATACAAAGATTAAGTTCGAAAAGTCATAGGAAATAAAATGTAATTGATAATAAAAAAAAACTATACAATTAAAGAAATGGTATAAAGTGAGCAGTGTAAAGATTGAAGTGTGTTGAAGTTCAATATTTTTGATAAATTTATTTAGAAAAACCAAACCTCGTGATTCCTCGTGGCCAAAAACCCCAGACCCCCAAGTTTACCGGAGTTAATTAATTCTGGGGCGATTTTCGACTTGGCAACCATTCCTCGTATTACCCCTAACGTGTACCAGGGGGCCGAGCCCGCTCGGTTAAAAAAAAGAGGTTTGTAAACTCGTGTTTTTTTCTAAAGTGCGAAGTACTTATTTAGATAAACTTGAAAAGCATTTTTGAGCCTTTGGTTGCAATTACGCATTCAAAACAGCAGTAATTTATTTTAAAAAACTCAACCCTATTTAATCTATGCTCACCGTAAAATCACACCTAATTTCATTTCATTTGAGGCCGAAGGCGCGGGAGGAATTGATGCGAATGGATGCAGAGTCTCTGTTCTCCAGTACGCATTTGGTTCCAGTTGGTTTTGACTTTCACTTCACTTCACATTCCAGGTCCCCCCCCCCGTACATGCCACAACTCGCTTCTTAACCGGGATGGGGCCCTGAAGAGCGTTCTGTTCATTTTTAACCAGGCCCAAGGGCCGAGTAAACCCTTGGCCCAGCACACCCCAGAGGTTTCGTTTCACTTAGAGGATTTTGTGACCACGAACATTTCTAACGCCCCCAGCAACCTTAATGAAGACGGTGCATCTTTGATCGGCGGCTAAATGATCGACCCGAGACCCTCCGGTTACGAGTCCGACGACTGACCGATTGGACAACCGCGGCCTCAGGCCCCTATATAGACGAGCCGACGCATCAAGATTACCACTTAGGATCCAGCGCGTGTGTGAGGATTGTCTTTTCTGGCCAGTTATCGCTTTTTGGTAACTTTTTACGTAAATTAACAAAGCCTGGCAATGTCCCGAAACTTTGCTCTGGTAACCCTAATTCCTCAACAATGAAAAATGAAAGTGAAAGTTAATAAGTTGGATCTAAAGTAGTGAAACTTAAGCTTGATGCGTCAGCCTACAGCCTGTTTATATAGCGGCTCTACCGCTGCCCATACCCAATTCTAATTTTATTTTGATCGATCTCTTTTAAATTTCAAAAACAATAACAATTCTAAAATGTTGCCAAAAATTATTTGCCAAATACCATAAAAACATAAATTTACGCTGATGTGATTAAGGGCCGAATTCAAGTGAAACGCCATTGCAATCGCTTCGAGGCGATCGCAATAGACCAAAATTGCAATCGCTACTGGAAGTCGAATTACATTAGAATCGCTTCTCGTAGCGATTGTAACGTTTGTAACGATTGTAACGTAAGGTAGCTAGGTGTTGTTTTCCAGTGGCTCGGGTTAGGGATGTAAATAAGATTGCCGAGAGGAAGGGACTTTTTAATAAGGAGGATTCGGTTACTTTGTGGGTGGGCACTAATGATGTTGGCCAAAGTACTAACGAGGAGTTTTCGAGGGATTTCAATTGCCTGTTGGACAAAGCAACCAACAGTTCGACAAACGTCCAAGTGGTTGGTTTGCTTCCCAGGTATGGAGTAAATAGGAGTTGGCTTAACCAACGGGCTAAATATATGAACCTGTTACTTAGGGGTATTTGCCAAAAGCGCAGTATCAGGTTCGTGGATGTGTGGAGTGAATGCAAGCGCGAATGGATTGCTAGGGATGGCCTGCATCTTAGTACTTTAGGGGTTAAGAAGGTTAGTGGTTTGGTTTTTGAGGCTTTAGAGTCAAAAAACTAGGTTTAAATGGGGGGCATGGGACAAGGAGTAGGCTTAACAAGAATGCAAACGCATTGGGTTCTATTAAAAATCATAATGGGGCGTTCAATAAGGGTAGTCATGGCAACAATTGTGACTTAAGAAATCACGGTAGGTTGAATAAAAGCTATTTGGGCATACTTAAGGTTTTTTATACCAATGCTCGCAGTATTAGAAACAAGATGGAAGAATTGAAAAGCATAGTTATTGATGAGAGGTTGGATGTTATAGGAGTTACAGAGACATGGGCTTCCGAAAATGATGTTGAGTTATTACATATTGAGGGATATAATTTGTTTAGGCAAGATCGAGTAGGTAAAAGAGGTGGCGGGGTTTTATTTTATGTTAGAGATACTTTTACTTGCAACGAATTAGTATTAAAGGACAAACCTAATGATATTGATATGGTCTGGCTGGAATTGATGAGCAACAAAGGGAAAAAACTTCGTCTGGGCAACATTTATAGACCACCTAATGTAAGTCAAATGGCAGATGAACAGTTGTATTCTACAATTAGGGACATGTCCTGTAAGGGTTCAGTCATCATAATGGGGGATTTCAACTTTCCGGGCATTGATTGGAATACTATTCACCCTAGTAATGGCAGAGAAGAGGAGTTTTTGAACGTAATTGGCGACTGTTACTTAGATCAGGTTGTAGCTCAGGGAACTAGGAAGGATGTGATTTTGGATTTGGTTTTCTGTGACGTTGAAGGTTCTGTTCAGGGGTTATGTGTAGGGGAACATATTGGGGATAGTGACCATAATAGTATTAGGTTTGGGATAAAATTTGATAAGCAAAAAGATGAAAATTTTAGGTTTGTGCCCAATTTCAGGAATACCGACTTTGTTGCGCTTAGGCAGAGCTTAAAGGATGCTTTTTCATCGGGATTAAACAATGGTGATGTAAATCTGCAATGGACAGAGTTTAAAGAAAAACTCGCAAAAACAGTTGAGGGTTTTGTTCCTTTCAGAAGAAAAGGTATTAACACTAAAATTTGGCCTATGTGGTTCTCCAGGGAAACCAAAGACGCTCTAAATTTTAAGCAAGCTGCTTTTCATCGGTTTAAAGAAACTGGTCACTGTGCAGATAGGCTCAAGTATAGTGAGGCAAGGCGAAATTTTAAATATTTGGTACGAATCCAGAAAAGAGAATTGGAGGTAAGGCTAGCAGATAACATTGACATTAATCCTAAGAATTTTTTTGCTCATGCTAATTCTGGAAAAGTTCGAAGTAGTCAAATCGGGCCACTGGTCGATGGGCAAGGTAACTTAATTCAGAACGATAGGGATATTGCTAATGTGTTAAATAACTTTTTTTCCAGTGTTTTTAACGACAACTGTATCTCAACAGTTAACACCAGGGTGACACAAGCTACTACACAGCTTCAGGATTTTGTTTTCTCCAGGGACGACGTTTTATGTCAGTTGAAAAAAATCAAATCAACTAAAGCTCCGGGACCAGATAATATTTATCCAAAAATTCTAGTTGAATGTGCAGAGGAATTGGTTGACGTTATTGTAAATATTTTCAATGCTTCGTTCAGCTCAGGGTTAGTGCCAATAGACTGGAAGCTGGCTAACGTTACGCCGCTCTTCAAGAAAGGGTCTAAGGGTAATGCAGGAAACTATAGGCCTGTGAGTTTGACTTCAGTGGTTTGTAAAATTTTTGAAACTTTAATCAAAGTCGAAATTATGAACTTCTTAGAGACTAATAGTTTGTTGACTAGTTTGCAGTATGGTTTCAGGAAAGGCAAATCCTGTGCTACTAATTTGTTACATTTCTATGATAAGGTTACTAAGGCTTTGGATAACAAAAAGTGTGTGGATGTTGTCTCCATTGATTTTCAAAAGGCTTTCGATAAGGTGCCGCATGTTGCTCTTCTCAGCAAGTTAGCTGATATAGGAATGGGAGGTAAATTTTTAACTTGGGTTGGAAATTGGTTGACTGGAAGGAAACAAAGAGTAGTTGTAAGGGGAAATTTTTCTAATTGGAGTGAGGTTCTGAGTGGGGTTCCTCAGGGATCAGTTTTAGGGCCCCTTTTGTTTATCATTTTTATGAATGATATTCACGAGAATATTTCGGGAAACATGAATTGTTTTGCTGATGACGTCAAACTTATGGGGATTGTAGATAATGAGGAACAAGTAAATCAGCTGCAAGAGGATTTGGATCACATTACTAAGTGGGCAGATAAGTGGGGTATGGCAGTAAATGTTGGGAAATGTCAAGTTCTACATTTAGGTCATGGAAACAAAGGTACAAACTATTATCTACAGGGCTCAGCTGTAAGTCGGGCAGAAAGTGTTGTCGATCTGGGAGTTTTAATTAATCAGGACTTCAAATTTAGTCAGCAGTGCAGTGTAGCAAGTAACAAAGCCAACAGGATGCTGGGGTTTATCAATAAATCTATTTCAAACAAATCTAAAAAGGTTCTTCTGCCCCTGTATAGAAGTTTGGTGAGACCTCATTTGGAGTATGCTATTCAGTTTTGGTCTCCACATCTTAAGAAAGATATTAATTTACTGGAAAGGGTTCAAAGGTGGGCTTCAAGGATAGTAAATGGGCTTACAGATTTAGATTATGGTTCCAGGCTTAGAATGCTTAAGATGTACAGTCTTGAGCAAAGGAGAGTCAGAGGGGACATGATCCAGTTGTTTAAATTTATCAAAATGAATGATGTTGATGGGCTAAATTTTTGTATGGAAAGCAGGACAAGGGGACACTGTTTTAAGCTATTTAAGTCTCAGGCAAACCTAGAGGTGAGGAAAAATTACTATTTCAGTTGGGTTGTGAGTACCTGGAACAGCTTACCGGAGGAGGATGTTACGAGTAAGGGAGTTGATAGCTTTAAGAGGGCCTTGGATATTTATTGGGGATTGTAATATTCGACTAGGACCAGCCTAGTTGGGCCCAGAGCCTGTTGCTGGTCGTCATCTTTTGTATTTGTATATTTGTATTTGTTTCACTTGAATCCAAATTTGGGAATATGCGATTGCATTGGTGAGTTGCGATCGTCCGTGTTTCACTTGAATTCCTGCCTAAATATGAAATCCATTGTTAAAACGTGGTTGCTATGAAACAGTATAGCAATAAGAGTAATCATAAAGAAAATGGCGTAGTAAGAAATCTTCTCAAACTTTTCATAAATCCTATCTGTAACTCCGAACTGTTCGACCGTAGCGCTTCAAAACCGACGCCAATCGATTCCCCGTGGCCAAAAACCCCAGACCCCCAAGTTTACCGGAGTTTATTAATTCTGGGGCGATTTTCGACTTGGCAAACATCTCTCGTATTATAGTATAGGATTCTTTGAATTTGAGTTCCTGGAAAAGAAAAAGCTTGTACCTGCAAGAAACCAAATTCTTATAACACAGGGCTCCCAACACTCATTTCGGTGCCAGGGTATATCTGGATCAGGTTTTCAATGAATTTGGGGCCCTGTATTCAAAAATAAAAGCATTTTTTGCAAAGGAGCTCAAATTTCTAAGATGTAACATACACAAGGCGGGTGTAAGCTAGATTCATAGATCAAGCAAAACACAAAGCGTGGAACTTTTATTAGTTTTATGTGCAAGAATTATCCAAGATTTGATTTAAAAGCGAACCAACTAGGCTGTGGCCTTGGATCCTAACTTTTAAGGCTCAAAATGACTAAAAGTATTCGCAGCATATTATTATGGAAAAAGAAAGAAAAAGCTGAGGTTTTTTTCTTATATTTATTTGTCTTTTCTTATGTTTACTTAAGGTTTTTGATGTTCTGTACCCCAACAAATATTTTAATTGAGTGATGGAGCAACTTAACAACTTACACATGGCCCCCAAAAAAATTTGGCTAAGTTTTGGCCGACATCTTAATCAAACCCTGAAATTGTTGTATGCAAGGATCCAACTCGACACATACTGTAGAAAGCTAATTTATCCGAGGTAGGAATTCACAAATTGGCCTTACCTCATTGAAGCATTGTTACGGAAGTTGCAAGATTTGTGTCCTATGTAGTTAATTTTCCTCTAAATAGAGTAGAGAGCTGAACTATGTATAAAGACAGTTAAACGATCGCATAAGCTTCTACTTGCTTTAGAAGTGCACAAAATGGAGTTAAAACTGCACATTTTGTGCATAACAGTAGCTATGATCTAAAACAGTAGAATTCATAGAGAAAAACTAATATCATATTTCAATTCAGCGTCCTAAATATAGCTAAAACATGGAATAATAATTATGTTGAGTATACAATAACAAAAAAAAAAAAAAAAAAGAAAGAAAGAAAAAAAAGCCGGAACTGCTGTTTTTTCTATCAGGAGGGACCAAGACAGGCCCATCATTTAGGGGGGGGGGGGCAGGGGGTTCAGTTGCCCTCCCCATGATTTTGAGAAATCAATATACAGGGTGTCCACTCCAATCGTGGACCAATAGCTAATTTCTAAACCGTTAGAGATAAGCATATAGTTTATTTAGGAAAAAATCTCCAAATTACGAAAGGAATTTTGGGTCCATTCAATGTTTTTCAAAAAATCAAATTTTGAAAGAGTTACGAAATTTAAATTTTTATACAGCCCCCCAGTCCTATCAATCATGTTTAGTAAAACATTCTTGACACTGTAACGTTTAAAACTAAAAAAAAATCACTCTTCTACCACAAAAATTGACCGAGTTATGACGTTTTGAAAAATCAAGATTTTGAAGGATTTCGCATACGGTCCCTTAAGCGATCTCTCGATGACGTCATGAAATAATGCAAAATCTTGATTTTTCAAAACGTCATAACTCGGTCAATTTTTGTGGTAGAAGAGTGATTTTTTTTTAGTTTTAAACGTTACAGTGTCAAGAATGTTTTACTAAATATGATTGATAGGACTGGGGGCTGTATAAAATTTAAATTTCGTAACTCTTTCAAAATTTGATTTTTTGAAAAACATTGAATGGACCCAAAATTCCTTTCGTAATTTTGAGATTTTTTCCTAAATAAACTATATGCTTATCTCTAACGGTTTAGAAATTAGCTATTGGTCCACGATTGGAGTGGACACCCTGTATAGTTTTTATATAATTTATGTATAAGTGGGAGTGTTTTTTTAAATTTCTGATGAAATTGCATTGGGTTTCTACCCGTTGCCCTCCCCCCCCCCCCCGGAAAAACTTAAAATGATGGCCCTGCACCAAGACTTGAAACTATGGCCCTTGCCTATCACCCTTAAAAAATAAAAATAAAGTTTTAACTTAAAAAATAACTGAAATAATTTGAATTTCCAAATTACACGATAAGTTCAATTCAAAGAAATTCTTTTTGAGTAATTTACTGCTTTGAAGGTTAGATAAGGTAACAAAAGTTATAAGTATGCCTTTGGCATCAGAGTAGAGACTGCGGTGGAACACCGGAGATATCCCCCGAAGTTAGTTTTGAAAACGAAGTCTTAAAAACTCAGTTTCTTTAATCTTAAGTATCGTGGTGTTGAGACTTAGGTTCAGATTCCTCCCCTGGCGAAACATTTAAAATTCACAATTTTAGACAATTTTTGTTAACGTTAATTAGGGAGAAAGAGGTCCCTCATAAAGATTTTTCAAAATTGAAATTATTTTAAGCCAAAGCTTAGTAATGTTAGAGGTCAGTGCTTCTTCTAGCGTTCTCTGAAAAATTGAAGCATAAAAAACACATAAGTAAACTACTTTTGTTGATATTGAGGAGGTTCGGGGATTTTCTCCAGAAATATTTTTCACATTATATTCTGAAAAATATGATTGATAGATCATCCCCTAACACTAAAAGTAGCTAACTACACAAAAGTCGGTTAAGTCAGGAGGCTCTCGTGTAGAAATTTTTAGAAAATTAACCTCGTAAAAACGCAATTTTTGGTGCAGTTTGATCACGATCGGAGAAGAGGTGGGTAGGTCGAGATTTCACCCTGCAATTACTTTCAAAAATCACAAGGCTGTCTTTGAGAATGAAAGCTTCCATAGCTCTTCGACGGAAATGTCTAAAAACGAAATTTTAAGCTATGTATGGTTATGTAAGAAAAGGGGTGTGTGGTTCTGGATCTTTACCCTCGAAGTTTATGAAAGTGACATTTTAAAGCGCAGTTAAAAATGTAGCATTATATATTTGGCTGTCTAAGTTAGATGAGCAAGGAGGGGGGGGGGGAGATTCAGGACTTCTCCTCGAAGAATTTTCAAATGAATATCAATAAAACACATTTTTAGACTATTTTATGCATTTATGCTATGAAACGGGGGATCCTCAGTCAAAAACTTTTCTGAAATTCAAGTGCTGTTGGCAAATTTTGGGCTATCTTTTTTGACATTAGGAGAAAGATTAGGGTTGGGGAGAACCCCAGAAAATAAATTTTCAAGTTGTTCCTTGGCGATATAAGAGATGAAGGTTTCCTTCCACTCTCGCCCAAAACATGTCACCACAAGGATATTTCAAAATATACCCACTGCCTCCTTACCTCCCAAAATATGTCCATCGACACCCTCCCCTTGCCGCCCAAAATATGCTCATCGCTCCTCAACATCTTCCACCGCCCATCGGGGGGCGGTATCGCCCCGTTGTAAAATGGAGCCATGGTAGCCCGATCGGTAAGTCGTCGGACTCGTGACCGGAGAGACCCGGGTTCGATTCCCAGCCGATCAAAGATCCACCGTCTTGATTAATGGTGGCTGGGGACGTTAAAAATGTCGTGGTCAGAAAGTCCTCCAAGTGAAACGATACCTCTGGGGTACTGGGCCAAGGGGTTTGCTCGACCCTTGGTTCTGGTTCAAAAAGAACAGAGCGCTCTTTAGGGTCCTATCCCGGTTAAATCGCGAGTTGTGGTAGGTACGGGGAACCCTGAAGTGTGTGAAGTGACGTGAAGGTATCGCCCTCGTTGAGAACCACTGGTTTACTTGATGTGCAAACTTCCAATGAATTCGAATTTGTATCGATTTTTTAAAAAAGTTTTATGATATAAAATGAATAAAGATAGTAGAATTTCTGCGACACTATGGCAGGGATTCAAGTGAAACACCATTGAAATCGCTTCGAATTGCAATCACTACTGGAAGTGAATTACATTATCATCAACTTAACTTGGCACTGACGTCACTACGGGTGGAGCCAATAAGAGCTCACAAGCAGTCAGTGATCTCCTTTTATTCGCCAAGTAGGCTGTGACGTTTTATCTAGCTCGTTTTTCATAGGCAAACGTTACGCTGACTTCACGATGTTTTTATCAAGAAACGTTCTAATGTAATTCATTTCCAGTAGCGATTGTAATTTGCGATCGCCTGTTTCACTTGAATTCCTGCCTATGTAAGCGAAGTTAATTCGAACTTTAAAAATTCATCTGAATATCGATAATGATAATAAATTATTAAAAAAAACGATTCAAGGTTAAAATGCTTCAAAATATTTCTCTACTAAAATGTATGAATGATTCGGTAGATAAATTTAGCTTTAACATGAAATAGCTGTCAGATAAGCGTATTTTTGATTTAGTGATTAGTTTAACATTCTTCACAGTAAGTTGTAACACTGTCAATGTGAAAAATACATTTTCTAACTGACGAATACAGCATCAAACTTAAAAATTAATTTGCAAGCCATTAAAAAATCAATTAAAGAAATATAAACTGCGACAAAAAATTCTAAAAATCTGAATGATTTAATTCCAAATTTGGAATACAAATTCATTCAACGTAGTGTTTATTGGTGCTTTTAATTCTAAGTATAACAATGAAAGAAGGCTGTCAGCTTTATAATAAACGTTATAATAACAAAATAATGTATTGTGGCTACCACAAAACTGTCTTTTATATGTTTCTAATTAGTTCTTGGCTCTTACATTAAATCACTAGCTGGGTCTTATCAAATTTACTCGCAGATTTGATGTCCTGCAAAATGATATATATTGTTACAAATCTTGTAAATAGTTGTTGTTTTTCCTGCCTTGCATCATTTTCATTAGTTTTGGTTTTATCTGACGTCATGTTGCAAAAGTATCTGAAGATATCACTTTTATCACTTGTACACCGGCCCTGTAACGTTTTGTAGTTTTTACACTTGCCCTGCATTTAATAAGCGTGAAGACATTTTTCGCTCGGAGTGTTTTCTTTTTTTTCTTTTTCTTTTTATTGCTAGAACTTTCTCAATGGATTATTTCAAGTTATGAATAAACAGAATACTCCAGATTTTACTAGAATGTTGGCGGTAAATCGTTTCGTGTATAAATAGCTGGCCTTGAACACAAGTCAGTCAGTTCTTTTCAGATTTTGATTTCTGAGAGTGCTCGTTTTTATTCGCTTTGGGCGAATGTTGTTTTGCTTTTGTAATTGCTTAATTACTGTTCACGTTAGATACGTGGTGCTAAGTTACTGTTGAGAGAACAGTGTACTGTTTGCTACCTAATTGCTGGATGTTTAGCAATTGTTTCCTGCTCATATTGTAAATAGTGTAAATACTTGTAAATAAATTTATAGTTACTTCCTCAAGATTGGAATGCTCATTTGAAGAAAGTTGAAGGTGCTACGGACTCGTTACAATATATATTTTTAAAAGTAATTAGTTCTTTGACTCAGTGACTTCACTGAGCTTTAATACAACTACTTTGCTCATTAAAAGGAAATTTAACCTTAGTTAAGAAAAAATGATGAGAGGAAACACTTATAAAAATTAAAATTGCATTTTTTGGCTGTCCGGAATGAAATTTCTTGGATATTAACTTTTTTATAACTATCTGATAATTATACTAGCATACAAAATTATTTTGATAAGACTTGAATGTATTAATTTTTTTCAAATGATAAAAGCAAAAAAAAAAAAAGTTTCATTGGAATTCTCAGTAAAAATAGCAATACAGTCGACGCTCGCTATAACGACCACTCGTTATAAAGACTATCCAATACAACGACTGGTGGGAAAAACCCAACTTCATTCCAATATACTCTATTTTCTACCTCTTACAGCGACCACTCGTTACAAAGACCTTTTTCTGGAGGACGGAGATGGTTGTTATATCGAGCGTCGACTGTATAAAAAATTGTATTAAAATCAACACCAACTTTAAAATCTTAGATGCTTATCATATATATCATCAAATATTTGCAATGAACAGTAAAATTGCATTTGGAGTGCGCCAATTTCTGTGGTTGAATCATTGCTTTTGAATTAGGGACATAAGTCTCGTAATGTTTAATTATGTCTTGATATTTTTGCTTCCACTGCCTAATTTATGACGGTTATGTTATTTTTTTCGAAAATAAAGCTTGATCATCTCAACTACCGAAGCTTTGTTTATTAGACATTGTTCAAGACATTGAAATTTAATTTTTGTTAGGGATTATAAAATTAAAGTTTAAAAAAGAATGATATGAAATAATATTACTTTGATGAAAAATTAATCTGAAAAATCTTTTTTATTGATACAAAAGTTTTGCTTTAAAATGTTTAATAATTTTTTGATACATTTATGTGACATTTTTCAGTGAAGTGTGAGCGGCAAAAGGCTATGGCTGAATGTATAGAATTAACGTGTATATTATAACTTACGTATTGTTCAAACAGTATTGGAGATTCGTAACCCTAAATCTGAAAATACGCGCCAAAAATAAATAAATGAATAAATAAAATAAATAAAAAATAAAGAAATATAAGACACGCTTGAAAACACCTTTAACTCTCTATTTAGCGCATCTCCAATTACATGAAATTTTTTTAAAAATGTATTTCAAATATTTTTTATTGCTATCTACTCGTAAGAGCAAATTAAATGATAAACATTGAAAACTTCAATTATCACCCTGTTCTTGCAATTAATAACATTTAATCGAAATGGTGCCTTTAAGTATCGTCGGTGCACAAAGTTTCAAAAACATGAGCGTTAAAAACCATGAAGGTTAGTCTCGAAGTTGAGGTGATATAATAGCTATTTCTGCACGACTTAAATTGTCAAGATGAAATAGAGATACATTCTAACATAGGCGCTTTAAAGAGCTCTAATTTTAAAGAAAGAAAAAAAAAACTAATGGATTCCTAAGTGCTATCTAGTGCGGGTAAAGGAAATTATAAAGATTTGGTATGTATAAGAATTGATGGTATTCCAACCTCATAATGTATTTCATTCCATTTTGAAAATGGTGGTACCGTCGGTAAATAAAGGATTGAATGAAACTAAGGCCCCTATATAGACGAGCCGATGCATCAAGATTAAGTTTGACCATTTTGGATCCAGCTCGTGTTATGTCTTGAATGGTTGTCTTTTCTGCTAAGTTATCGCGTTTTAATAAATTTTCAGTGAGAGCAATTATTAGCGGCACGTGAATTTGGCATAGCTTGGCACTGTCTTAAAGTTTTCTCTGGGAACCCTAATGAAAAAAAGTAAAAGTCAAAGTAATAAATTGGATCCAAAGTGGTCGAACGTAAGCTTGATGCGTCGGTCTATATATACAGGGTGTCCACTCCAATCGTGGACCAATAGCTAATTTCTAAACCGTTAGAGATAAGCATATAGTTTATTTAGGAAAAAATCTCCAAATTACGAAAGGAATTTTGGGTCTATTCAATGTTTTTCAAAAAATCAAATTTTGAAAGAGTTACGAAATTAAAATTTTTATACAGCCCCCCAGTCCTATCAATCCTATTTAGTAAAACATTCTTGACACTGTAACGTTTAAAACTAAAAAAAAATCACTCTTCTACGACAAAAATTGACCGAGTTATGACGTTTTGAAAAATCAAGATTTTACATTGTTTCATGACGTCATCGAGAGATCGCTTTAGGGACCGTATGCGAAATCCTTCAAAATCTTGATTTTTCAAAACGTCATAACTCGGTCAATTTTTGTCGTAGAAGAGTGATTTTTTTTTAGTTTTAAACGTTACAGTGTCAAGAATGTTTTACTAAATATGATTGATAGGACTGGGGGGCTGTATAAAAATTTAAATTTCGTAACTCTTTCAAAATTTGATTTTTTGAAAAACATTGAATAGACCCAAAATTCCTTTCGTAATTTGGAGATTTTTTCCCAAATGAACTATATGCTTATCTCTAACGGTTTAGAAATTAGCTATTGGTCCACGATTGGAGTGGACACCCTGTATATATCGGCTCTAAATGAAACAATAGCTAAAAGTTTATCTTTCCATCATTTCTTTTTCTTTATTTCCTAACTAGCTGGTGTGCCCGTCGTCACACGGGTTTAAATGCGACATGCCAAATCCATGCCAATATATGACTTTCAACTAACCCCAGCAGCATCACATTTCTGTACCTCAGAACCAGACTAACGTAAGTCCATTTTCGTCATTTTTCGGTAGAGGGGAAAAACGATTGTCGAATACATCGTTTTTCCCCTCTACTGAAAAATGACGAAAATGGACTTACGTTAGTCTGGTTCTGAGGTACAGATTTGTCAAAGGTATTTTTTGTGACCATGCGGTAGATTAACTGGGTGTGAAGGAGAACGTGAAATCAAACTTAAATGTGCTATTTATTTTACCCGTGTGATTTTTCAAAAAAATTCTTTCTATTTTCTAACTGTTGCCGAAATCAATTATTTTTTTTATTTAATCCGGTATCAATTATTGGCATAGATGCATATAAAAGTCCTAAGAAAGCAATGAATTTCATGCTTACTCTAGAAAGGCCTTGATTCAAAATTTTCATTATGATTACTATTAATAATGCTGTTGTGAGGCAACAAATTTTTACAACAATGGGTTGAAACTTTAATCATTTAATGGGGAAATGACATGAAATTTACTGTTTTCCATAATAACTTTTTAAAACTAAGTTTTTAAGAGATAAATTATAGCCTATCCTGATTCCTGTTAATGTAGCAGCTATCTACGGTGAAAAAAATGGTTAAAATCGGTCCATACCCTGGACATACTCATGCATACATACATACAAAAGTAGTCATTTATGTACATAGATAAATAACAATATATTTCCTTCCAAAAGTATATTCTTAGTGTTTCTAGCAGCTAAATATGTTAGGAAATGTGAAGTATAAAAAATAAATTGAATAAATCGAAAAATACCACCCGGTTTTACGTTTGCGGTGTCTCATCTATGCATTAGCCGGCTCATTGGAAATTTGGAACTAGGGAGAGGTATGGGCTATAGAAACATCTTCACAAAACTTGGCACTCCTAAATTTTAACTTTCTTTTGTCAAGTTTCATTTGAATTATCCAATGCAATGATTTTAAGCTGAAATCGATGATTTCTAAAACACTCCAAGAGATTTTCCAAGAGATATTTTGGTGTCTTGCATAAATTTGGACACCGACTCCGACTGCCTGCTTACGAAAAGACCCTGGCAGTCATTCTACTGCAGTCGGTAGGTGCATTCACACTCCAAGAGAATACGAGTTCGTTCAAATACAGTACAGAACCTTTTATCCGGGAACTAAAGTACCGGGAAACCAGAAAACCGGCAACATTTTGTCGATTTTTCCGCCACTTTTTGAAATACGCATTTTCGGCAATTTCTAAAAAATGAAGAGCTTTTTATTTTGTTTTTCTTTTGAAATACCTAAATGAATATGAACGGTTTCTTCATAAATACCATATAAGTGGCATATAGCTCCGAAATTTTTAATATTGTAATATCTATAAGCACTTCTGGATCGTTTTCTCTTCAGGATGCATTTATTTGTTATAGTAACTTGGGTTTTATAAACAATTGGCAAATATCGCTTCGTAGAAGATCCAGAAAACCAGGAAATTCAGTTATCCGGGATAGCTGTGGTCCCAAACATCCCGGATAATTGGTTCTCTACTGTACGTGTTAACTTTTCTTCGTTGCACTTTTTGTTGTCTAGTGCCAGCTCGGCAATTTGGGATGCGCTGCTTCGCTTTTCCAACTGTACCGTCATTGGGTGTGAGGTCCTATTTCCACTATACTGCCGTGCTAAGCACAAAAGTCGCATCTGCACTTTTTAACAAAATTGAGTTATCGCCACCTGGTGGCTCTTTGTGACGTATATTACCAAAATGCAACGTCTTATGATCATTAAAGAAGGGGAAATATTTTACGAGAAATTCAGAAAAAGTATCATCTGAATCAAATACATGGAAGCACAAAACTTTAAAGAGTTACTAGCTGCCAGGGCAGCTAGATTAGCTTCCTGCGGCATGTTGATGCGTAACGTCCCCCTTCTCTAACTTTTACCTCATTCTGAAGTTATATTATTTGATATAATTTAATGTTCATTCGATTTCAAGACGTACCACGCACGTGGCCCGGCGTTGCACGGGCACCTCGTGCCCTGAAAGTAGTGAGAAAAAAAATTTAAAGAAATTACTCCCCGCCAAGGCGGCTCGCTTACAGGCGCTTCACGCCTTTACTTTTTTCCTATGTAAAAAAATCATTCGAATTATTGAGATGCTTCGCGTCTTCAAGATGGTGAGGAAAGTTTTAGTAAGTTCAGCTCGCTCAAAGGAAAAAAAGCAGACATAGATACTAAGTTTTTAATATAAGTAGATGCCTTTTCAACAAATGAATGTTTCAAAATATTACCAGTAGCTAGTTATAAAAATACTATGTAAGTGGCCCGCTTATGTGTTTCGTGTTTGATTTAGTTAAGCCTTTATTCAAAATTCTCATTATCATTGTTATCACTGTTTCATAGCAACTACGTTTCAGCAATGGATTTTATATTTAATCATTTATTAGGCTTAATCGCTTTAAATTTGACTACTTATTAATTGATATCTTCGTTAATTAAAATCGTATAATTATATAAATTGAAACTAATGAAGCCTGAAAAATTACCTATCTATCGGTACCTGGTTCGACTTTCAGTTTATTGGCGTTCAAGAAAAAGAAGCGTGACATAGAAAGAAAGATAGAAGGAAAGATAGAAAGAAAGATAGAAAGATACTCAGTTTTTAATATAAGTAGATATCTCAGTTTGAGCTCGACTGCAGATACCACTTTTGCGCTTAGCATGGCAGAATACTCATACAAACATGCTTTAGGGATCCACTTAATAAGGTAGGCAATCATTCACGACACAACAATACAATCACAAAAAAAAAAAAAAAACGGATAATAGAAAGTACAGCCATGGCCCGAGCAAGGATTTGAATCCATAAACTCCTCATCAGTAGTCATATTATTCTGATCACTACACAAGATGGCCGTCACTTTTCTTTATCAATCGATAGTTATTTATTTCCCACTTATTCAGATAGTTTCATCGAAATATGTTTATGATGTTTCATGGTAAAAAATGTAGTTTGATAATGCATGATTCAAAAATTTTTGGTGTTGAAACTGCTGGTGGTACATGGTACTATTTAGGATGAAACGTTGTAGCAGTGGACTACATTTGACTACCCCCTCCTCCTTAAAAGTGCTGTTTTCCTCCATAAGGTGCCTTATGGTACCCTTAAGTTTGCCATAGTGAGTTAAATGCAGTGGTTGGAAAAACTGCAATTCTTTTGTAGCGAACTACAACTGCAACTACTTTATTATAAATGTAGTTAACTACAACTACCACTACTTTTTTTTTAAATGTAGCGACTACAAACGACTTTTGACTTTTAGTCACTACTACGCTACTTTTGTAAAAAATAAATAAATAAAAAGCATACAACGTTTGAGGATTGACCGAAAAAATTCGAAAAGTGTTTCACATTAATAAATGAACTCATTTGAATATGGAATAGAACTAGGAATTGTTTCAGAATTTATTTGTTACTTTTCCTATTTGTTCCCTTTTTTTTCTTGCTAAAATTTCTCATTTTTAGATTTTTTTTACAATTTTTACGAATATTCGCGACAAGAAAAGATTCAAAAATTGAAAGATTGAAAGAATTCAACCTACAGTTTTTTTAATTTCTTGCCGGGAATATTTACGAACATGAAAATTATTTGAAGGGATTAAGCTCATATTTTTATAATTTTTACTCGCTATACTCGTGCAAGATTTGTACCAGTCAGAGTCAATTAAACCTTGCTTCGTTCTATTTTTACTTCCTTTTACGTAGTAAAGGAAGTATTGTGATCATGAAAAAAATTTCACTCAAATTTCAGTCTAAATTTTGACTTTGCTCACCCCTGAATGAATGTCGCGTAGTTTTTTCGACCTGTCAGCACGTGCATATGTACCTAACAACATACAAACAGCCGAAAAATCAATTTCGACCACCCCCGAGTAAATTACGACGAGTTTTCTCGTGACGTCTGTATGTACGTATGTGCGGATGTATGTGCGGGTGTATGTGCGGATGTATGTGCGTATGTGGCTCGCATAACTCAAAAACTATATGCCGTAGAAACTTCTAGCTTGGTATGTAGGCTCTGAGGGGGGTCTAGTTGTGCACCTCCCCTTGTGATTGCATTCGAATGACCCCAAAGGGGTCTTTTACCCCTTTTTTGGGGTAAATCAATGTTAATTTCAATACAGACTCAAGTGATATGAATTGGCGCCACCACTTGGCGACATGTCGACAAGCTTTTGGTCGCCAAGTGTTTGACGCCAATTTGGCGACATATCGCCAAATTGGCGACAAATTTGGCGAAAAAATTATTCTTTGAATTTGGGTTCAACTTGGCGCTATTGGCGATATTTTGCGAAAAATTTACTGAATGATCTTAAAAACAGCAATATTTAGAAAAATAACCATTGTAAAATATTTTTTGCATTGTTTCGTGGTATATTAGGGGAGTAAATATTTGAATGCTCACCTTGCTCACTCCAAGCACTTTTTTTAACACTTAAGGCAACTACTAAGAAATTTACACGTAAAAGGAAGTAGTGTGGGGTCCATACCAGATTTTTTAAAAATGTTTTTCATTTTTTAATTTATTTTTTTTTAAATTTAAAAGTAGTTTAAAAAATCGCTGCAAACTATTTTTTTGTGTGGTGGCTACTCACTACTCTACTTTTTTTTTTTAAGTAGTGCGCTACACTACAAACTACTAAAAAATATAGCTACTACAGTAGTTTCGCTACTTTTAGCGCGCTACTTCCGACCACTGGTTAAAGGGGATACCGCTGGTTCTGCAACGTTTCACCCAAAAGGTGCCACAAGCAACCCGCAGTTTTAACAGTGCCGTTGAATGTGGTGCATTTCAACCCCTTGATTGACTTAAAAAAAAAATGTCAACCATTTGTATGGGCTGACATCATTATCATCCGTCCCAAATGTTACCGGTTCTGGAAACGCCACTGGATTAATAAGAGTATTTTCTTTTCAAATCGCTTTGATGTAACTTTTTATTGCATCATGAACGTTGACCTTCCTCTAATTATAAGCCTTCTTGAAATATTTTCTGTTGTAATGGTCTGAATAAAATTTAGTATTTAAGCTATTTTCAGCTATATGACTTTATTTTTGCTGTCAAGTGTATACAGTAACAATAAAAATACCCTGTAGACCCCCTAAATGACTGACCTGCTCCACGACAAGAGATATTCTTACTAAATCCTTTATATAGAAATACCACAAATAACGTAAAAGCAAAATTTGAATGTATTCTAATTTTAACACTAAGAATTCCTTTTTGTTGTCAAGAAAAGAACACGTTAACACCCTCCTGACTACACTAAATCACAGATCTGCTCCACAATAGAAATTCTGGTTTAGGTCTTTACACGAAAGTAATGTTCATGATTTTGTGATTTGAAATTTGCCTATTTACTTTTAGGTTCCATAGATCTGCTACAAGCAGTGCAAATAGGCCAAGAGCCCCTTGGAGTGAGCCAAGTCACCGGCATTTGTGACAACCGGGCCATCAACTTAGACGACAATGGGGATCCAGTCTACGGAGCACCAGACATTGGCTACAGGGTCACGCAGACGGCTGTGCTTACGGTGACTACTTCGCAACTTTTTACTGGTAAGTGGATGGATTTGATTTTCCTGCAGTAAAGTTTCAGAATATAGTATAAAATAAGTTGCTTGATGCTGTAAAAAAACAGGTACCTTTCTGGATAATCATGTTCAGTTAATGTGCCTAAACCCTGCCAGTTACATATTTTGCAATAAAACAGAAAATTTTCCAAGAGTCAGCATCTCTAAAAAATATCAGAAACCATCCCAATAAACGGCAGTCAAATATTTCAAATTAATCCGGAACCTTCCAAGAAAACTTGCATATATTAATAGTCAGAGCTTGACGCTATCTAGATTTACAGTTAAGGTTTCGAAAGCACTTTAGCACGTGTGGTCAAAACTAATGCAGCATTGCCATCCATGCCATCACGTGTTACATAGGGGAAAAGGGTATAGTGAGAAAATTCTCCTTCACTGTTCATTCTGTCTCACTGTACCCATTCCTCCCCTACTTACTACGTCTTTTGAAGCAGGTCAGAATGCGTTTCGAATAACCCTTAACGTTTTTGCTCTATGAGTAAAAAATGTTAATTTTATGACAATTCTTTTCAGTTTAATGTTATTTAATATATTTATACTCCTGAGTTACAATTATTATTTTAGCTTCCGCAGTTTTTTGTCAAGTGAATGTTTTGATTTTTGTAAAAGCGATTTTATTATCTTAGAAGTGATGTGGTTCCAAAACTTTATTGTCATCACATCAACTATAATTTTATTCTTAAACTTCCATGCTGATGAAAACATTAAAGGGCCCTCCACACGCTCCGGAAAATCCGAAGGCCTTCCTTGAGGAAAACCTCAAAGGATTTTTCAAGGAAAGCCTCAAAAGAGGCAGGTCCGGAGATCCGCGGGAATATCTCAACAGAATTCACAATACACACATGGAGGATTTCCTCAATTCCTGGTTCCTCAAGGAACTCCTTCGGATTTTCCGTTGCGTGTGGATGGCCCTTCAACCCTTTATGCCCCGACGGGACTCAGAAGTCCCGCTTATATTAATTTAGTATTATGAATCCTAAATGGCTGGAATCAAGCTGAAGATTTTCAGTACCACTCCTTGTACTTAGCTGAGAGGCCGACAGATGGTACATGCGATCGGAAACAGTTTTCTTGGGAGCCCTAAGGCGTTGGGGGCCTTAGACCCTACTGATTGTCAAAACTTTTTTATTCGGTTTATATGTTGTTTGATGTATTCTCAGCTAAAAAAACAAAAAAATATGTAAACATACAGTGAACTCTCACTTATACGCCGCCTCATTTATACGCCTTTTTCCCTTATACGACGATTTTGAATGGTCCCAGCACATTCCATAGCAAAATAATGATAGTATCGTTCGTTTATGCGTCGCTCTGAAGATAAATATTTCACTTATGCGCCGAATTTTCCCTAAAATGTATGAAAGTTTATTTATTTTCTTTAAAAAATAAGCATTTTCCATCACTTTCCTCTTTAATCTTTCGCCTTTATTACTCACGGAAGGCATTTTTTCCGCATGAACTAGAGTTCGGAGAGGGACAATTATCTATTATGCATCGTTTTAAAGGGAACAGTTTGTAGTTAAGTATGCTACAACTTTTGTTTTCTCTTAATCATTATAGTTACGTTACAGTAATTGCCAAACCGTTGTAATATGTCCCTTTTCTACAGATACATTCTTATTCACTCTCTCATTAGAGCCTATGTTGAGTTTTAGTCCTTTAAAAAGGCTTGTTCACTTATACGTGTCTCTCAATTATGCGCCTTTTTCTGTCGGTCCCTAGGGCAGGCGCATAAGTGAGAGTTCACTGTATATAAAAGTTCACTCTTGAATTTATTTGGGACATAAAATATTATGAATATGAGTCTCCATTGATGAACCCATTTGATGAATATGAGTCTCCTTTTCCTCTTCCACAGGCGCAGGCTTCCCGCGCGACTTCTCGATCCTGGCCACCGTCCGCCCCGAGCAGGGCAGCGAGGCCTTCCTCTTCACCGTCTACAACAACGTGGGACAGGAGCAGGTGGCCCTGGGCATAGGGGACAACGTCACCTTCCAGTGCAGGCAGAGCGCCGACCTGCAGGCCCTGGCGCAGGTCTCCTTCCCAGTCACTGTCAACGACGGGAAGTAAGTATATCAGCCAAACAAGCACTAGGGGTGCGACATCGATGTCGATGTTTCGGAAACATCGATATTTTTGCTAAAACATCGATGTTTCTACCTCGATGCTTGAGGGTCGATGTTTACCCAACATCGATGTTTTAGGTTCGATGCTTTTTTCGATGTCGATGTTTTATAATCCAGCAAAAAAAGCTTAATAAGAATATGCGATATGCAGACGTATTAAGAAGTTTTTATCCTTAATTAGAAGTTTCAGTATTAATCTCATTAGAAAACATTTTCTATGATTGTTATCGACGTTTTGCTCTCGGTGTTTTTAAAATACTTCGAATTTGATTTCGCCGTTTTTTTTTTTTAATTTTATTAATTTCATTATTATTCTTTATGTGAATGTTTTAAATTTCGGCAAAGAAAAAAATCATCAAGATATGCGACCAAAAATTGTATCGTTATCAGCCGTCGATGTCTGTTTTACACTTCAGCAAAAAGCAATAAAAATATGCAGTAAAAAAAGATTCATCTTTAACAGTTGCAATAACTATCGTATTACAATAGTTTTTTTTTAAAAATTACTATCGATGATTTACGGTCAACGATTTTTAAACATCGTTGTTTTTGTTGTGTTTTTAAAAAATTTTTCGATAACGGTGTTTTACATTTCAACAAAAAAAGTTTCATAAAAATATGCGATAAATAAAAGATATACAGTTAATCAACAGTTGCAGTATCTATCTCACTAAAAAGTTTTCTATAATTGACATCGATATCATACGGTTGATGTTTCTCAGGAGACAAAAGATAAATCTAATTGGGTGACATAAAGATGCGCAATGTATTGGGGAGTTGCTGTATTACTGTACATTTAAATGTGTAAGTAATTTTTATAAAAAAGATCGATGTTTGAAAACATCGATGTCTTAATTTCGAAACGTCGATGTCTTGAAACATCGATGTTTTGCCTTCGATGTCGCAGCCCTTACAAATACTGTATGCTAAATTAGTTAATACACTGCTCGACATTGAAAATGCAACACCAAGAAGGAGTGGTCAGAAATTGATGACATTTGGTAAGAAGACAGAGACAGCATGGAACAATAAGTGATATTTATTTCAAAATAAATAAGCAAAATTTAGAGCGAGGACGGCGTCGGCTTAGTAAGAAGTAGGACCACCGCAAACAGCGATGCACGAAGAAACACGTCTAGGCATGGAGTCAATAAGCCTGCGGATGGTGTCCTCAGGGATGGCACTCCATTCCCTTTCAACCATTTGCCACAGTTCGTCCTCTGAACGAGGCAGTGGCAGGTTCTGAAACGGCGTCCAATCACGTCCCACACATGTTCGATTGGTGACAAGTCAGGAGAGTATGGTGGCCAGGAAAGCATCTGTACACCTCGTAGAGCATGTTGGTTGATTCGAGCTCTGTGAGGCCGGGCGTTATCCTGTTGAAAAATTGCATTTGGCAGACCCTGAAGGTAGGGGATTGCCACCGGCCGCAGTACATTATCTACATATCGTTGGGCCGTCATAGTGCCCCGAATACGAACTAGAGGTGATACGGAATTGTATGCAATAGCGCCCCAAACCATTATGCCGCGTTGTCGCGCTATGGGGCGTTCCACAGTTACTGCCGGATTCGATCTTTCTCCACGTCGACGCCACACACGTATGCGATGACTATCGCTGGACAAACAGAAGCGGGATTCATCTGAGAACACTACGGTTTGCCATTCTGCCATCCACGTCGCTCTGGTCCGGCACCAGTCCAAGCGTTGGAGTCTATGCTGTGAGGTCAATGGCAGTCTTCTTAGCGGGCGCCGTGATTGCAGGCCACGTGCAACCAGTCGACGGGAAATGGTTCTGGTCGACACAGGAACATCCAGGGTACCTTGCACGTGCTGCAGAATCGACATACAAGTGACTTGTAGGTCCGCCACAGCTTGTCGGTGAATCCGTCGATCCAAGCGGTCTGACGTCACTCTGGCTGCACCTGAACCCCTCAATGTGGCTACATTTCCTCTTTCCAACCATCTCCGACACAGCCGATGCACAGTGCTTGCATCCATGTGGGTATCAGCTGCAATTTGACGTATGGACCAACCTCCCCTTCTCAGTTCGATCACCATACCCCTTGTAAAGTCGTCTATATGCTGGAAGTGTCTTCGTTGAGGACGGCGTGGCATTTCCTCCTATCACACGTATCCTTCGAGACAAAAACCAAATTTTTCCGATAATTAGTCTGGCAGAAAAACCAACATGAACATAGCCCACTTTTCAACTTCATTCTCTTATATCTTACTTCACGTGCGTCGGAGAGCTGCGCATTTCATATCATTTGCATAACTCAGTGACGTGCGTCTACGGTAAAATTTGCATGAATTTCTGACCACTCCTTGGTGTTGCATTTTCAATGTCGAGCAGTGTATATTATTTCTCTAGCTTGTTTTTGGTTACCACCTCAGAACTTCCTTTTTTCTTTATCAAAATCCATTGATTTACCCCTCATTTTAAAGCTTCTCGTGCCGGCTACTGACGAAAAACAGACTCGGTTTCTAAAGATACTTTTCTGTTTAAAAAAAAAAAAAAAGAAAAGAAAAGCACGTTTTCTTCCCTTTTTTAAAAATTTTTATTACTTCAAAGAATAGCTTCCGCTGATTAAGAGGCAGTGGCATGGTCGGATAGAGCGGTACACCAATGTCACGAATTTCGTATGTTTGATCTTGCTGTGGGTTTTGTCGCTTTTGACTGACTTTTTTTTCACTGGTTAATTTTGATTCAACTTTCTAAGAATGTATAATCTAAACTCCTTGTGGGATTTTAAACCATATTTGCACTTGTGCATTATAACTGGAAAGTAAAATGTTAATTTTAGCTTGGTAATTTAGCATGAATAATATTTCTTAAAGGTGTTTTGTTGCTGTTTCCGGTTTACTTCATAAAAGTACAAAAATAAGGCATCATTGCAAATTTACACTGCTCGACATTGAAAATGCAACACCAAGAAGGAGTGGTCAGAAATTCATGCAAATTTTACCGTAGACGCACGTCACTGAGTTATGCAAATGATATGAAATGCGCAGCTCTCCGACGCATGTGAAGTAAGATAAAAGAGAATGAAGTTGAAAAGTGGGCTATGTTCATGTTGGTTTTTCTGCCAGACTAATTATCGGAGAAATTTGGTTTTTGTCTCGAAGGATACGTGTGATAGGAGGAAATGCCACGCCGTCCTCAACGAAGACACTTCCAGCATATAGACGACTTTACAAGGGGTATGGTGATCGGACTGAGAAGGGGAGGTTGGTTCATACGTCAAATCGCAGCTGATACCCACATGAATGCAAGCACTGTGCATCGGCTGTGTCGGAGATGGTTGGAAAGAGGAAATGTAGCCACATTGATGGGTGCAGGTGCAGCGAGAGTGACGTCAGACCGCTTGGAACGACGGATTCACCGACAAGCTGTGGAGGACCCGCAAGTCACTTGTACGTCGATTCTGCAGCACGTGCAAGGTACCCTGGATGTTCCTGTGTCGACCAGAACCATTTCCCGTCGACTGGTTGCACGTGGCCTGCAATCACGGCGCCCGCTAAGAAGACTGCCATTGACCTCACAGCACAGACTCCAACGTTTGGAATGGTGCCGGACCAGAGCGACGTGGATGGCAGAATGGCAAACCGTAGTGTTTTCAGATGAATACCGCTTCTGTTTGTCCAGCGATAGTCATCGCATACGTGTGTGGCGTCGACGTGGAGAAAGATCGAATCCGGCAGTAACTGTGGAACGCCCCACAGCGCGACAACGTGGCATAATGGTTTGGGGCGCTATTGCATACAATTCCGTATCACCTCTAGTTCGTATTCGGGGCACTATGACGGCCCAACGATATGTAGATAATGTACTGCGGCCGGTGGCAATCCCCTACCTTCAGGGTCTGCCAAATGCAATTTTTCAACAGGATAACGCCCGGCCTCACAGTGCTTGAATCAGCCAACATGCTCTACGAGGTGTACAGATGCTTTTCTGGCCACCATGCTCTCCAGACTTGTCACCAATCGAACATGTGTGGGACGTGATTGGACGCCGTTTGCAGAACCTGTCACTGCCTCGTTCAGAGGACGAACTGTGGCAAATGGTTGAAAGGGAATGGAGTGCCATCCCTCAGGACACCATCCGCAGGCTTACTGACTCCATGCCTAGACGTGTTTCTTCGTGCATCGCTGTCCGCGGTGGTCCTACTTCTTACTGAGCCGACGCCGTCCTCGCTCTAAATTTTGCTTATTTATTTTGAAATAAATATCACTTATTGTTCCATGCTGTCTCTGTCTTCTTACCAAATTTCATCAATTTCTGACCACTCCTTCTTGGTGTTGCATTTTCAATGTCGAGCAGTGTATTTTAAACCAGCGAAAAATAGCAATTCACTTTGTGCTGGTTTTTCGAAAAATTACTGTTGAAAAATCAACTTAAAAAATCTGCTGTCAAGTGCGAAAGCTATAAGGGAGTCTGTCTACTAGTGTCGTATGTTTGATTTATATGACGCCTACTGTAGATTCTTTTAAGTTATTGTGGGAAAGCACGATTGTTTCATGAAAGTGGCTATCACCTTGAACGAAATTCTCTGTTTAGGGCAACGAAAAAATCGTTGCCAGAAAGAAGTCAGTTTGTGATAATGAGCAATCTACTTATTTGCTGTCCACTAAATTAATGGCAGTAAAACTAATCTCATACCTAAAATATTCAGTGGCTTGTTTGCGATTACTGTATCCACCAACTTACCATCCAACAAATGAGAGTGAACGAAAAAAAAAATCTCAAAAATTCAGTATTCAAAAGATATCTTGTTAGTGCTTATTTTATCTCTAAATTTAGAATTAATGATTAATTTTATTTCGCAGATGGCACAGGATAGCCCTGAGTATCAAGGGCAACTCAGTGACTCTTCTCAATGAATGTGGTCAGCAGTTGACTGAGCAGTTAGCCCGCAGTGATGACTCCTACATCGATACCACTGGAATCGTGCTCATCGGACAGCAACTTGTCGATGGCGTCTACTACGAGGTATGTTCGCTCAAAATATTCGGGAAACTTCATATTCGAGTAAGTTTCCATTCTTGCAAGTTACAAAACAAGATTAAAATATAACTTTTATGACAACACCCAAGCTTAATTTGATGCCACAGATGTAAAAGGATGTTTATTGCAAAAGGTGATTATTGCTTGAAAGCAATTACTTCTATAAAAGTGATTGTTTTAGAAGTTGACTTTTAGTGTAATTACACAAATTCAGCAGCAATTTAGACTAGCTTCAATTAGTCTCGATTGCGTAAGGCAGAAGTGATCATCCTGCTTTTCGCAGTATCTTGTGCTTGGCCTTCCATTTGCGGCAGATATGGAAAACATGAAAAATCTTGGTGTAAACTTTATTTAGTGTAGTTGAACAAGAATGAAAGTATTTGTTTAAATTCCATTTTGCAAAGAATTATAGTTTGGTCTCGTCCTGAAAAATGCCGAATGTTAGTTAAATGTAGTTACATTATCAACGATATGCAGTTTTATTTTCACTGTTTATTTATGGATGGCTGATAGTAGTTACGTATGTGACACGATACGAGAAAAAAATATCTTCAATATCAAGGGCCTTCAATGCGATGAAATTTCACGAAGAGTCTAATAATTTTTATCCCTTAAAGGGGCTCTTGTATGATAGCATGGCAAGAGTTAATTTATAAATCTGATGCGTTGCTTTTGAGTGCAGTTTGTCTGAATCCTGGATACATATCTCATAAAGGCCATATAAGATATTAAAACCTTAAGCAGCACTTGAAACAGTGGTGTCAGTGTGTCGGCAAATTGTCTTTCTTGTGTTGAGTGAAATAATTGGTACACTCTAAAAAATAGATATAGTTTTTACACTATAATGCAGCTAATTTTATAGTAACAAACTCTGAAAATTGCTAATTTTACAGTAATAAACTGTAAAATTGCTAATTTTGCACTAATAAACTAAAATTGCTGCTTTACAGTAACAACCTGTAAAATTGTTAATTTTACAGTTTATTACTGTGCATTTTAGTTTTAAACTGGAACCCCTGCTGCCAGTATTATACAGTAAAAAAAGTTTATTTTTTACAGTGTAGCATGATGTGTCTTTTCAGGAACCATTACTCTGCTGTTTTATCGCAAAACGTTTGCTTTTTTCAACAATAAGTACCAAAGTATGATGTTAATAGTGTGATCGTCTTCCTCACGCAGGGTGACATACAGCAGTTACAAATAGTCTTCAGCCCCGAAGCTGCTTACGAACAGTGCATAGACTACATTCCCGACTGTGACACGCCCCTTCCCTACAGCAGAGGTCCAGAAGACACAGTCTTTCCCAGTCCGCAGTCTCCCAGGAGGAACGACGACGATGAGGATGATGACGATGATGATTTCCCGGATTACATCGAACCGGATAGTTTTCCTGGACCATTCGCCAACGATACCCCTCTGGTAAGGGGCTCGTTTTGTTCAAAATCTTGTTCAGTATCTTGTGTGCAAACTCCTTTTTCGCTTAAAGATGTCTCATTTAATACTTGTTATGTTAGAGTCCTGGGCTGTGGTGGCCCGATCGGTAAGGCATTGGACTCGTGTCCGGAGGGACCCGTGTTCGATCCCAGCCGATCAAAGATCCACCGTCTTGAGTAATGGTGGCTGGGGGGCGTTAAAAATGTCGTGGTAACAAAGTCCTCCAAGTGAAACGATACCTCTGGGGGTGCTGGGCCAAGGGTTTGCTCGACCCTTGGTTCTGGTTCAAAAATAACAGAGCGCTCTTCAGGGCCCTATCCCGGTTAAACCACGAGTTGTGGTAGGTACGGAGGCCCTGGAGTGTGTAAAGAATGTTAGAGTCCTAATAAAAATAAAGAAACTCTGCCCACTGATACTGTGGATTTGGTAAAATACCAGCAAAGACGAGTTCATTTTAATGAGGGGAAAAAATAAAAAAATGATGCACGTGTTTCGTTCATTTCAATATGTATCTCTTTAATTCAGAGGCTCACCCACATCTGCAAAAGTCGGCATCACTACAAATTAATAGACTCGTTTATTTTCAAATGTAAACCGGAGGCTAACCTTTCCATTTTTTCCTTGTTCAAACTGTAGTATTTTTATTTGAATACTGTTTACATCAAGAATTGGCGTTTTTGATTTATTTTAATTTATGAGGAATAAATTAAAATGCTCTATAAAATGCCAATAGGAAATTGAATGAACGGGTGACCAATATATTAAAAGGAGAGCCAATCTTAACTTTTCAAACAACGTTCAGCTATTTTCGTCATGTATATTTGTAAAGGGTACCAATATTTCACTTAGTGTATTAATGTTTGAGTAATTTAGTTCTGTCGTAGCTTAGCACTAAACCTCAGGAAAATCTATCACATAATGCTGTAATAATGTTGGATGATTTTACTTAAAAAATATACTTATTGATTAAAAATAGTATAAGCTTTAAAATATAAAGTATAAACTACGATTAAATTATAGGTGAAAATATTTTTTAAAAAAAGTCAGATTACACGATTACAATGCTAAATTACGATTATTGAAAGAAAGATTACAATTACGATTACACAAGAAATAGTTGATTAAAATTACGATTACACGATTACGGGGGTCTCCCATTTCCAAATCATGATTATGATTACGATTACAAAAAATGAAATCGATTACGATTACGTAGTCGGGGATTGCTCCAAGCCTGAAGATATCATTGTTCGTGCTCATGGTTATACGAACAGTCAACTTAAATGGGTGAATCTCTGTCTCTAAATCAGTCTATTTAAAACTACTGCCTAACATTTTTTCGCGAGACCTCCGTCGAATCTGCGCAAGGGCCAAGTTTGTTCTGAAGGCATCGGGAAGTGCGTATCCTAAACCTATCTCCCCTTTTTCAAATGGAAGCGTTCGTGGCTGCCAGGCGTACAATACGGCAAACAGACAGTACCATTATTTTTGTCCAATTTTAATTTTCAACCATTCTACTTATTTGTTTTATAAATACAAACAGCATGTTTTTCTGTTACTCTACTTAAATTGTTTCTTTTTTTTTGTTGATTGAAATGAAAATATATTCTTTAAATTTAGGTTGTAGGAAACCCGGTTGATGAAAATAACGGATATCACTACTATAATGTTCAGGTAAGTCATTATCAACGTTAGATAAAGCAATATTATTTGATATCTTTTGTTAATAATTTTATAGCAAGGTGATGTAAAACTGAATTTTCACTAATGTAATTTTGTAAGGAATATTGGACTCATCATTTTCGTTTTTGTTGTTTAATTTTCATCGGTGTAACCTGATAAAAATAGATACATTGCTTTGCTTTTTGTTGCCATTGGAAAAATATGATTTGAAAATCAGAAAATTATCGGTTAATATTTATACTGCTGATCGGAAAGATTTTATATCTTATACGAGATATAAAAGTTTCTGTAGTTACGAGGATAAATTATCATGTTATATCCCGTTAGTTTAGTTTTGTACTCTGCATTAAAAAGAATACAATAATAATCCCTCAGCGCAAAAAAAAAAAAAAAAAAAAAAAAAAAAAAAAAGAGAGAGAGAGAGAGAGAGAGAGAAAGAGAGATAAAGAGAGAGAGAGAGAGAGAAAAAGAAAAACAACCGCTCACAGTTAATGTAAATCTAATGCTAACTCTCGTTCAGTTTGAACAGTTTGCACAACCATTGATAACTTTACAACACTCATGAAATTTCAAAAATATCTGATAATAGTAATTCATTTGTATGTAATATTATATTAGCAGTTCCAACAATCGTTTCATACTATTGTAAAAAAAAGTCATCAATCATGTAATTTTGTGTATGGCCAATATGTAGATGTCTTAAGTTTTACACGTTATTTCACTCGTAACAAGCAACTGTTTTTTCTTCTAATAGGGCCTTCCCGGGCCTAGAGGATATCAAGGACCTCCTGGACCACCCGGTGTTAAAGGTGACAAGGTAAATTACTCAATTTTTTTGCTTAATTTTCTTGATTGGTTTTTTATTTTTTTATTTATTTATTTTTTTTTTGAAAAAAAAAAAACCCTAAGACGTTCGCTTTTAGCACCAAATATCATATTTTCGCTTTGCGAGAATTTTATTAGTGATTTTTTTTTCGATATATGATACCGATGTAGACATAAAACGAAAAAGTAACTTTGTCTATCTATATATTTATTTATACTTAAACATGATTCTTTTAACATTGCTTATTGCAATTTTTTAAATTTCGATATTTTTGTGCATTTGCTTATTTTATCTTTATTTTCTTGTATTAGATTTTTATTAGAATATTGTATTAGGTTTTAGATTTTTTTCAATTATATTTTAATTTCGTCTTATAATAATATTTACAACGTTTTCTACATAACATTTGCTTTCTGACGTTTCCAAAATATTAAAATTGTGATTCAGGGAGATCCAGGACGTGACGGGCTGAGTGGACTGGATGGAGCTATAGGACCACCGGGACATATATTCATGATACCAGTAAGTTTGTGTTTAATTTCAACATAAATTCATGAGATTGTTTTGAATGTTTTAGAATGACTTGAATGTTGAAAAATTTCATTCCAGTTGATGTATTTCAATGCATTATATAAGTCAATTCTCTTTTAATAAAGTCACAAAAAGTTGAGGCAACCAGTACTAAAGTATATATGTGGCTTGGTTCTAAAAGGGTCAATGTCAATTTTTTCACATTCTGTGTTATTTACATCAAAAGTTCCCAATTTAGTAAAACTCTAATTCTACAAAGGCCAATGTCTAATATCAAACTAAAATTGGTTGTATTTCCATTATAATGTCA